>JAHSPW020000004.1:13407318-13537318 GCA_019985065.2 Arctostaphylos glauca | reverse complement strand
ACTAGAGTTACCAAGCATCTTTTTATTAAATTTTTTGGAAGATGTACTGTAACTCAGTTTCAACTCTGTTCTTTATTTTCACAAGTAGTAAAAACAATTGACTACTGTAATATTATTTTTGGAAATCCTTTCTGGACGGGAGACTTTTGATGTAATATCAGTAGACTTGAGTTTTGTTGTCTCATGGTATGAAATGGTTTGAAATTTTGGGTGCATCTTCGAGTGTTGCGAGATTTCTTCTAATATATATATCGTAATAATAATATGTTAAAAATTGAGGGTGTGACAACTTGGTATCAAAGCGTGAGTTAGAATACTTTGAGACCGTGGAAAGACTATATGTCTTACGGGTTTAAACACGCTGCATATTGACAGTATTGTATGTGCTTGCTTGCATAGCATACATGAGCATTGTATTCTCCTTGTGTTAGCGAAGTATAGTATTATTGACCAGTTTTAGAAATTCGTATCAGGCTTGGCCTTGTGGTAGAAAATATTGTCTGATCATGTAGACTTCTTTTTTTTTATTCCTGTAGCGTTATGCCTCCGAGACATGGGGTAAGATTGGGTGGACCTCAAGGTCGAGGCCGAGGCCGTTGTTGTGAAATACCATTAGAGGATATTATGAGTCAACAAAAAAATATCCCTCAAGCGGAGGAAGTACATAAAGGAGTGAAGTAGAATGTCGAAAACCGCCGGTTGTTCCGAGCGCACTTGTAAGAGAGTTTGTAGCGGTATTAACCTAGACCAATGTGATGAATCAGGTCGCTAAAGCCCATACTGGTAATCGGGCAATCGATACTATGAGAGAGTTTCATCGTCTTAACACTCCTCAGTTCAGTGGAGAGAGTGGTGACTTTCTCATGGCCAATCATTGCCTTCCGAGAGCCACAAGTTGTTCAATGCTTTGAGGATAGTGGAGGATGACTGTCACGCCCTCGATTTTTAACATATTATTACATTATATCGTAAATGAAACCTCACAACACTCAAAGTTACACCCATAATTCCAAACCACTTCATTCAATGATGCGACCAAAGTTAAGTCTACAGATATTACACCAAAAGTACTCCCAGCCTAAAAGGAGATTTCCAAAATAATACTAGAGTCAAACGTTTTACACTTTCTCGTTGAAAATAAAGAACGAAAATGAAAAATGAGTTACAATACATCTTCCAAAAACTTAATACAAAAACGTTAAGTAACTCTATTCTAAGTCTTCAAAACAAAAAATCATGCATCACCACATGCACGTCACGCACCACATGCTAAGTATCTGGAACTGTACCTGAAAAGGATAGGGTGAGATTACAAAGCCCAATAGGGATGTACATACCAACAACATGTGAATATTCGATGTTTTGACATATAATATGGACAGTTCATAACAAGATAACCAAGTCATAGAACTACTGACTATCACCACAACCAATGCTTCCCCATCTATTTCATATATCAAGACTTCATTCCATAGTTTCAGTGACTATATCATCATCTCGTACATTTAGTTCCACTCAACTTTCAACTACGACTTCACACCAGAAGGTGGCCAACGAGACATATTATCTTACTAGCACCATTCCCTCAGGAAGCTAGACGGTTCTTTCATAACTAGCACCACTCCTTCAAGGAGGCTAGCATTGGTTTGCATATCATTACCACCTCTCCTCTCAGAGGCTAGATCACATTTATTTTACTAGCACTTCTCCTCTCGGAGGCTAGACCATCATTCATTTCCCTAGCATTTTTTCTCTCAGAGGCTAGACCATAATTCATCGGTTCCAACGCATGTGAAATCATATATCCGCATTGGGCATGCTTCACAATTCATGACATCATATTTCTCAATAATCACCTATCCTTCACGAAATCCAAGTGTGCGTAAGGATCGAATCCAAGCATCGTATTACACGTCAAAATCCAACTCACAAATATTATGTCCGAGCACGATAGGACCAAACCCATATGTAACTCGACCCGAAGGAAAAATATAATCCTCACAAGATACATAAGATGATGAATGTGTACCAAACCCCACACTTGAACCGTAGATCTAAAGGAAATCCCAACATGGAGGGGTATCAGGCAAAACACCCTAAGACATTCAAAGTACGGAGAGATGGATCAAAATATGTTAAAATACCCATAGATTAGAGAAGAAACATCCATACCTCAAATTTTGGTTCAAAGACTTGAGCTTCCAAAACTTGAGCAACAATGGAGGTGGGGAGTTCCCAAAATCTTGCCTCAAGTGAAAAAGATACTTCCAAGCTTCAAATATCCATTAATCTAGAGATAGTAGTGGTAGATCTTGAAGGAATTTGGATAATATTGAAAGTAATCAAGATTTTGGAGAGAGAGTTTGATGGGGAAGAAAACCCCAAGAGAGAGAGAGAGAGAGAGAGAAAAGTCCTTTGACATAAGTTAGATATTTTTCTCCAAAAATCTGATTTTTCACTTTAAAAACGCGTGTCCAGGATCTGACCGGATGGTCCAAGATCTGACCAGTCAGATCTCAACACTAACTTAAAATTTTAAAATTTCAGGCTGGATAGATTTCTAAATCTGACCTGATGGTTTCTAAATCTAACTTGATGGTCCAAAAACCTGACTCGATCATTTTTCATCCGTTCTTCACTTCCCACTTCACCTCAAACATATTTAATCACTCAATTTACATCATATACTTCAATATGGATCCATTAATGACCTTTTGATCATATAAATTAACGAAAATTTCTGGGCCCTTACATCCTGCCCTCCTTAAGAGAAATTTCGTCCTCGAAATTAAACAAAACAAACAATCTCGACACAAATATCTCTCAAGTTTATCAACTAGTAATATAAGGATACATCACCGCAAAATCAATCTCGTTCCCCATAACTCATGCATTTTCCATGCTCAATGAGTACCTAACGACAGAACACAATAAAGTCTTCAACCAAACTCTTACATTCATATACGCATATTTTAGTATCTCCGGTAAGCATAATATCGTCTGATATGCAAAAACTCACAAAAATAATAACATGTAGAAACACAGTCTATGCACAATCAAGGTTCATCAAGCATGCAAACAAAGTGGCCAAACACGCTCCAAAACTATCAAGTACAAACCAGCGGTATATCAATCAAATCACAAATAAGTATGGGTATTTCTCTCGGACTTCATCCTCAAGTTCCCAAGTCGATTCCTCCTTACCTTGGTTGCTCCACAGGACCCAAACCAATGGTATCCTGTTGCCCCTCAACACTTGCTCTCGGAAATCTAAGATACGTATTGGTTCCTCTCCATAAGATGCATTGGCCTCAAGTTCCAGTTCGGACCATCCCAACACATGTGAAGGATCCAATTCATACTTCCTCAACATAGATACATGGAACACATCATGCATGCCTGACAACTTTGGCGGTAAAGCTAGACGGTAAACAACCTCTCCTATCCTCTCAATGATATCAAACGACATTATATACCTCGGGGAAAGCTTCCCCTTCCTCCCAAAGCGTGATAAACCCCGCCACGGTGATACTTTCAAAAATACGTGGTCCCCTACATCAAATGATAACGGGCGATGACGACGGTTGGCATAACTTTTCTGTCGACTTTGAGCGGTGAGTAAATGTTGACGAATCACTTTCACTTGTTCGGTTGTCTTTTCTTGGGCATTCAAAAGTTACTTGCGAATTGATCTCATACTCTCGGTAGTTTCTCCAATCAAGTCTGACCTGACAAACTTGCCTCTCCCATCTCAGTCAAACAAATGGGTGATCTACATGGTCGACCATATAAAGCCTCGAACGGTTCCATCTTAATACTCAATTGATAACTATTATTATACGCAAACTCAACAAGTGGTAGATGATCTTCCCAACTACCCCAAAAATTCATAATACATGCTCGTAGCATATCCTCCAAAATCTGGGTAGTGCGCTCGGATTAAACATCAGTCTGAGGGTGATACACGGTACTAAATAAGAGGTTCGTGACAAGCGCTGCTAGCAAACTCTGCCAAAAGTGAGCGGTAAACCGTGGATCCCTGTCAGACACAACAGACACAGGAATCCCACATAGGCGAATAATCTCTCGAATATACAATCTGCTGGCTTCTCCACAGAATCGGTCACTTGGATCGGTAGAAAGTGGGCGGTCATAGTCAAGCGGTCCACAATCACCCATATAGCATCGTGCCCTCTAGGCGACCTCGGTAAACCGGTAACAAAATCTATTGTCACGTTCTCCCATTTCCACTCAGCCACTAGCAATGGTTGCAACTCTCCCACGGGTCGCTGGTGTTCGGCTTTCACTTGTTGACATGTCAAGCATCTTGACACAAAACTCACCATATCATGTTTCATTCTAAACCACCAAAACTGCCGATACAGATCATGATACATCTTCGTCCCTCCCGGATGGATGGCTAATGGTGAATTGTGAAACCCTTGTAAAATCTCTTCCTGACATGCAACGAGTACGAATAGCTTTCTTCGAAAGCATAAGTCTCGATCAGCATGGATCAGGCACCCATCTCGCGCATTGCTACTAGAGAACTTATTGCGTAATTAATCTGTTTCCTCATCGTGTTGTTGAGCATCAGTCACTCGGTCGATAATGTTGAGTGAACTGTCAAATTGCATAAAGTCACTCCCTCTTGAATCTCCTCAAGATGAGTAGCATAACACCCCAAGTCATTTCATCGGATCGCTAAACTCGCTAGAGATCTCGATTTTCTACTGAGAGCATCCGCTACTACATTAGCCTTTCCCGGGTGATATTGCAACTGAAAATCATAATCCTCGAGGTGTTCCATCTAACGACGTTGCCGAAAATTCAGCTCTTTTTGGGAAAACAAATACTTCAAACTCTTATGATCTGAAAAGACTTCAAACTTCTCACCATAAAGATAGTGTCACCAAAGCTTTAGAGCAAACACAACGGCGGCGAGTTTTAAGTCATACGTGGGGTAGTTTTGCTCGTGTATCTTCAACTGCCTCGACCCGTAGGCCATGACTCATCCAATTTGCATCAACACACACCCAAGTCCTTCCCTTGACGTGTCACAATACACGGAGTAGCCAACTCCTCGCTCGGGCACAATTAACACCGGTGCACTAGTCAAATGTTGCTTTAACTCCTCAAAAGTCGACTCACAAGTATCATCCCAAACAAAACGTGTCCCCTTACGGGTCAATCTAGTCATGGTGCCACTAAAGGGGAGAAATCAAGCACAAATTGACAGTAATAACTAGCCAAGCCCAAAAAGCTTCGGATCTAAAAAACATTGCTCGGTCGTTGGCAATCCATAATGGACTCCACCTTCTCTGGATTGACAGACACGCCACCCTGTGACACAACATGTCCTAAGAACTTAACTTCGGAAAGTCAAAACTCGCACTTACTAAGCTTAGCATACAGACGGTGTTCTCTCAGAAACTCTAGAACAATGGATAGGTAGGATTGGTGTTCTTCTTCCGTGGAAGAGTAGATCAAGATGTCATCGACGAAAACTACCACGAAACGATCAAGATACTTATGGAAGACACGGTTCATGAGATCCATGAAAGTTGCCGGCACATTCATTAGTCCAAAAGGCATCACCACGAACTCATAGTGCCCATAATGCGTGCGAAAAGTGGTTGTCGGGATGTCCTCCTTCCAAACTCTCAACTGATGGTAGCCCGACCTCAAGTCAATCTTTGAAAAACACTTAGCTCCTCGAAATTGGTCAAACAAATCGTCAATCCTAGGCATAGGGTACTTGTTCTTTATAGTTACATGATTCAACTTACGATAATCAATGCACAAACGCAATGAACCGCCTTTCTTTTGAGCAAACAACGCCGATACTCCCCACAGTGACGTACTAGGACGAATAAAACCCAAGTCTTGCAACTCCTACAGTTGTACCTTCAACTCTTTTAACTCAGCTCGTGCAAAATGATAGGGCGGCATAGAAATATGCGTGGTACCAGGAAGTAAATCTATCGTAAACTCGATCTCTCTCTTGGGAGGTAAACCAGCTAATTCTTCTAGAAACACATCCGGAAAGTCACGAACTACTAATGGAAACTCACTTACGAGCGGACACATCCGCGTCTAACGTCAAACTAGCTAACAGGGCATAAATCGAATCTCGCTCACGAGGTTCGTACAAATATGGAACTAATGGCTCCCGACACTCCCCAAAGAACTCAAAACTACTGCTAGCAGATGAGCAAATACGACCCGACGCTTGAAACAGTCAATAGTAGCATGATGAGTAGATAGCCAATCCATACCCAAAATAACATCGAATCCTGACATACCTAGGACAGTGAAGTCAAACACAAAGTGACGATCAAGAATAACTATTTCACAATTCCTGCAAATTCGGTCAAGGAGTGATCTCCCTCCAAGAGGTGTCTCAGCTACTAGTGGTGGATCTAGTCGATCGGTCTCTAACTCCAAAGCACAAATAAATGATGCTGCAATAAATGAATGTGATGCTCCAGAATCAAACAGTACTTTCACAAAAAAATTGAACACAAGAAATGTACCCCTCACAACAGATGGGTCAGGGCCCTGAGAAGTAGAAGGAGCAATAATAGATGTGATATTGAAAGCCCTTCCATGCACATGTTGCCCTTGCACAAAATCGCCTCTTTGCCCAGAACCATGAGTAGGTGCCGAAGAACTAGCCCCACTATACATTTGTGACCCCTGGCCTGAAGTGGTCTAATGAAAATGGGATTGTTGCTGTCGCTGTGCACCCTTAAACTGTTGCAGCCCTTGTCCTTGCCTCGATTGTTGCACTGAACCCGCCTCACTTCGCACCCCCCTACCTTGAGGACAATTTCTGGAGATGTGATCCTCCTTCCCACAAGTATAACAAACTTTGGGTGGTATCGGACACTACGAACGAATATGACCCGTTTGGTTACATCGAAAACAAACGGTCGTAGGTCTAGAGGTATTGCCTCGCGTGTCTAAAGAAGTAGGTGGCGTAAGATTCCATTGGCCCCGTGGAGACTGAAATTGCTCCCTCTGTCGTTTATGCCCCTAACTTTCGGAACTCCCAGAAGATGATGAATTTGGCATAACATTCGACTGTCTCAGTTTCCAAACTTTGGAACCTCGTTGTGCCTCCCTGGGCAATTCCACACTCTATAATTTCACCAAAATCCATCTTATGTTGGCTCACCACAAGGCTCTTCACCGAGGAGTGAAGACCCCTCTCAAAACGATGGCACTTGCGATCCCCAATAGTCACCAACTCCGGTGTGAAACGGGATAGGTTCTGAAACTTGGCAGTATAATTCAACA
This sequence comes from Arctostaphylos glauca, assembly GCA_019985065.2. Taxonomy (NCBI): domain Eukaryota; kingdom Viridiplantae; phylum Streptophyta; class Magnoliopsida; order Ericales; family Ericaceae; genus Arctostaphylos; species Arctostaphylos glauca. The sequence continues at coordinate 13,530,016 of JAHSPW020000004.1, read as the reverse complement.
CTATCATATTCCCTGGCTCTAACCTCTCAAACTGTATACGTAGTTGCTCACGACAAGATTCAGGGAAGTATCGATTTTCGAGGAGCACCTCAAAGTTAGCCCATGTTGCATCCTCCACATCCGGCTCGTCAACACCAGCCATTCGCCTAGCGGCCTTTCGTGCATCCATGCTCACTTTCAGAATTGACTCCCACCATTCATTCATTCCCCGGTCAATTGGCACGCCATAATGGAGACTTGAAGGTTATCCCCCACTATCGTCAAAGCATTGAACAACTTACGGATCTCGAAAAGCCAATGGTTGGCCATAAGAAAGTCTCCGCTAAACTGAGGAGGGTTAAGACGGCGAAACTCTCTCATAGCATCAATCGCCCGATTTCCAACATGAGCTCTAGCGACCTGATTCATCACATTGGTCTTGGTAAATTCCGCTACAAACTCCTTTACAAGTGCGGTCGGAATGACCGGCAGTTCAACATTCTCCTCCACTCCTTCATGCACTTCCTCCGTTTTCTTTGTTGACTCATAATATCCTCTAACGGTATTTCACGACGATGGCCTCGGCCTCAACCTCGAGGTCCACCCAATCTCACCCCACGTCTCGGAGGCATAACGCTACAGGTTTAAAAAGAAAGTCTACATGATCAGACAATATTTTCCACCACATGACAAAGCCTGATACGAACTTCCAAAACGGGTCAAGAATACTATACTCCTCTAACACAAGGAGAATACAATGCCTATGTATGCTATGCAAGCAAGCACATACAATACATGTCAATATGCAGTGCGTTTAAACCATAAGACATATAGTCTTCCCACGGTCTCAAGGTATTCTACTCACGCTCTGATACCAAGTTGTCATGCCCTCGATTTTTAACATATTATTATTGCATTATATTGTAAATGAAACCGCACAACCCTTAAAGTTACACCCATAATTCCAAACCACTTCATTCAGTGATGCAACCAAAGTTAAGTCTACAGATATTACATCAAAAGTACTCCCAGACTGAAAGAAGATTTCCAAAATAATACTAGAGTCAAACGTTTTACACTTCCTCGTGAAAATAAAGAACGATAATGAAAAATGAGTTACAATACATCTTCCAAAAACTTAATACAAAGATGTTAGGTAACTTCCATTTTATGTCTTCAAAAAAAATCATGCATCACCACATGCATGTCACGCACCACATGCTAAGTATCTGGAACTGTACCTGAAAAGGATAGGGTGAGCTTACAAAGCCCAGTTGGGATGTACATGCCAACAACATGTGAATATTTGATGATATGACATGTAATATGGACAGTTCATAACAAGACAAACAAGTCATAGAACTACTGACTATCACCAGAAACCAATGCTTCCCCATCTATTTCATATATCAAGACTTCATTCCATAGTTTCAGTGACTATATCGTCATCTCGTACATTTAGTTCCACTCAACTTTCAACTACGACTCCTCACCAGAAGGTGGCCAAGGAGACATATTATCTTACTAGCACCATTCCCTCGGGAAGCTAGACAGTTCTTTCATAACTAGCACCACTCCTTCAAGGAAGCTAGCATTGGTTTCCATATCACTAGCACCTCTCCTCTCAGAGGCTAGATCACATTTATTTCACTAGCACTTCTCCTCTTGGAGGCTAGACCATCATTCATTTCCTAGCACTTTTCCTCTCGGAGGGTAGACCATAAGTCATCGGTTCCAACGCATATGAAATCATATATCCACATTGGGCATGCTTCACAATTCATGACATCATATTTCTCAGTAATCACCTATCATTCACGAAATCCAAGTACGCGTGAGGATTGAACCCAAGCATCGTATTACACGTCAAAATCCAACTCACAAACATTATGTCCGAGCACGATAGGACCAAACCCATATGTAACTAAATCTATATGTAACCCGACCCAAAGGAAAAATATAATCCTCACAAGATACACAAGATGATGAATGGGTACCAAACCCCACACTTGAACCGTAGATCTAAAGGAAATCCCAACATGGAGGAGTATAAGGCAAAACTCCCTAAGACATTCAAAGTATGGAGAGATGGGTCAAAATATGTTCAAATACCCTTAGATTAGAAAAGAAACATCCATACCTAAAAGTTTGGTTCAAAGACTTGAGCTTCCAAAGCTTGAGCAACAATGGAGGTGAGAGTCCCAAAATCTTGCCTCAAGTGAAAACGATACTTCCAAGCTTCAAATATCCACTATTCTATAGATATTAGTGGTAGATCTTGAAGAAATTTGGATAATATTGAGAGTAATCAAGATTTTGGAGGGAAGGTTTGATGGGGAAGAAAACCCCTAGAGAGCGAGAGAGAGAGAGAGAGAGAGAGAGAGAGAGAGAGAGAGAGAGAGAGAGAGAGAGAGAGAGAGAGAGAGAGAGAGAGAAGCCCTTTGACAAAAGTTAGATATTTTTCCCCAAAAATTTGATTTTTCACTTTAAAAATGCACGTCCAGGATCTAACTGGATGACCTGACTAGATGGTCCAGGATTTGACCAGTCAGATCTCAACACTGACTTAAAATTTTAAAATTTCAGGCTAAAGTTTTTGATCTGATTGGAACATCTGACCTGATGGTCCAAAAACCTGACCCAATCATTTTTCACCCGTTTTCCACTTCCCATTTCACCTCAAACATATTTAATCACTCAATTTATGTCATACACTTCAATATGGATCCATTAATAACCTTTTGATCGTATAAATTAGCAAAAATTTGCGGGCCCTTACAATGACCTTCGAGTCACCATTATGGCATGCCAATTGACCGGGGAGGCGAATGAACGGTGAGAGTCAATCCTTGAAGTACGGAAGGATGCACGAAAGGCCTCTAGGCGAATGGCTGGTGTTGAAACGAGCCCGATGTGGAGGATGTAACTTGGGCTAACTTTGAGGTGCTCTTCGAAAATCGATACTTTCCTGAATCTTGTTGTGAGCAACTACTTATACAGTTTGAGAGGTTAGAGTAAGGGAATATGACAGTGTCAGAGTATGCTGCAAAGTTTCAAAACCTATCCCGTTTCGCACCAGAGTTAATGACTGCTGAGGACTGCAAGTGTCGTCGTTTTGAGAGGAGACTTCACTTCTCGGTGAAGAGGCTCATGGTCAGCCAACATAAGATGGATTTTGCCAAAATTATAGAGTGTGCTAGGAGTGTGGAGTTGCCTAGGGAGGCACAACGAGGTTCCAGAGTTTGGGAATCGAGGCAGTCGAACGTTATGCCAAATTCATCATCTTCTGGGAGTTCCAGGAGTTAAGGACGTAAACGACAGAGGGAGCAATTTCAGTCTCCATGGGGCCAATCGAATCTTAGGCCACCTACTTCTTCAGACACGCGAGGCCATACTTCTAGACCTACGACCATTTGTTTTCGATGTAACCAAATGGGTCACATGTGTTCGCAGCGTCCGATGCCACCCAGAGTTTGTTATACTTGTGGGAAGGAGGATCACATCTCTAGAAATTGTCCTCAAGGTGGAGGGGTGCATAGTGAGGTGGGTTCAGTGCAACAACCGAGGCAAGGACAAGGACAGCAACAGTTCAGGAGTGCATAGCGACAGCAACAACGCCATTTTCATCAGACCACTTCAGGTCAGGGCTCACAAATGGATAGATTAGCTAGTTCTTCGGCACCTACTCATGGTTTCGGGCAAAGAGGCAATTTTGTGCAAGGGCAACTTGTGCAAGGAAGGGCTTTCAATATCACAACTACTGTTGCTCCTTCTACTTCTCAGGGCCCCGACCCATCTGTTGTGAGGGGTACATTTCTAGTGTTCAATTCTTTTGTGAAAGTACTATTTGATTCTGGAGCATCGCATTCATTTATTGCAGCATCATTTATATGTGCTTTGGAGTTAGAAACCAATCGACTAGATCCACCACTAGTAGTTGAGACACCTCTTTGAAGGGGATCACTCCTTATCAAATTTGCAAGAATTGTGAACTGGTTATTTTTGACCGTCACTTTGTGTTTGACTTCATTGTCCTGGGTACGTCAGGATTCAACCTTATTTTGGGTATGGATTGGCTCTTATACTCATCATGCTACTTTGACTGCTTCAAGCATCAGGTCCGTATTTGTTCACCCGATAGTAGTTGTTTTGAATTCTTTGGGGAACATCGAGAGCCGTTAGAGCTGTATTTGTATGAATCTCGGGAGCGAGATTCAATTTATGCCCTGTTAGCCAGTTTGACGTTACACGAGGATGTGTCCATTCATGGTGAGTTGTCGTTAGTAGTTCGTGACCTCCCAGGTGTGTTTCTGGAAGAGTTACCTGGTTTACCGAGAGAGAGAGAGAGATCGAGTTTACAATAGACTTATTTCCTAGTACCGCCTATTTCTATGCACCTTATCATTTTGTACCAGCCGAGTTGAAGTTACAATTACAGAAGTTGCAAGATTTGGAGTTTATCCATCCTAGTGCATCACAGTGGGGAGCATCAGCATTGTTTACTCAAAAGAAGGATGGTTCATTGTCGTTGTACATTGATTATTGTAAGTTGAAGCATGTAACTGTAAAGAACAAGTACCCTATGCCAAGGATTGATGATTTGTTTGATCAACTCCGAGGAGCTAAGTGTATTTCGAAGATCGACTTGAGGTCGGGCTATCATCAGTTGAGAGTTCGGAAGGAGGATATCCTGACAATAGCTTTTGTCACGTGTTATGGGCACTATGAGTTCGTGGTGATGCCTTTTGGACTAACGAATGCACCAACAACTTTCATGGATCTCATGAACCGTGTCTTCCGTAAGTATCTTGACAGTTTCGTGGTGATTTTTGTCGATGACATTTTAATCTACTCTTCTACAGAGGAAGAAGACCAATCCCACCTAACCATTGTTCTAGAGCTTTTGAGAGAGCACCATTTGCATGCTAAGCTTAGTAAGTGTGAGTTTTGGCTTTCCGAAGTCAAGTTCTTGAGACATGTTGTGTCACAGAGTAGTGTGTCTGTCGATCCTGAGAAGATGGAATCCATTATGGATTGGCAACGATTGAGCAATATTTTTGAGATCTGGAGCTTTTTGGGCTTGGCAGGTTATTACCATCGGTTTGTGCTTGATTTCTCCCGTTTAACGGCATCGATGACTAGATTGACCCATAAGGGGACATGCTGTGTTTGGGATGATGCTTGTGAGTCGGCCTTTGAGGAGTTAAAACAATGTTTGACTAGTGCACCGATGTTAATTGTGTCCGAGCGAGGAGTTGGCTACTCTGTGTATTGTGACGTGTCGAGGGAAGGACTTGGGTGTGTGTTGATGCAGATGGGGCGAGTCGTGGCCTATGGGTCGAGACAATTGAAGATTCACGCATGATTTAGAGCTTGCCACCGTTATTTTTGCTTTAAAGCTTTGGCGACACTATCTTTATCGTGAGAAGTTTGAAGTCTTTTCAGATCACAAGAGTTTGAAGTATTTGTTTTCTCAAAAAGAGTTGAATTTGCGACAACGTCATTGGATGGAACATCTCGAGGATTATGATTTTGAGTTGCAATATCACCCAGGAAAGGCTAATGTGGTAGCGGATGCTCTCAGTAGAAAATCGAGATCTCTAGCGAGTTTAGCGATCTGGGAATGAAAAATGATAAGTGACTTGGTGTTATGCTTCGCACTTGAAGTGATTCAAGAGGGGGTGACTTTATGTAATTTGACAGTTCACTCAACATTATCGACCCGAGTGACTGATGCTCGACAAAACGATGTGAAAATGGATGAATTACGCAAAAGTTCTTTAGTGGGAACATGCGAGATGGGTTGATGATTCATGCTAATTGAAGTTTACACTTTCGAGGGAAGCTATTTGTACCCGTTGCATGTCGAGAAGAGATTTTATGAGAGTTTCACCATTCAGCATTAGCCATCCGTCCAGGAGGGACGAAGATGTATCATGATTTGTGTCGACAGTTTTGGTGGTTTGGGATGAAACGTGATGTGGTGAGTTTTGTGTCAAGATGCTTGACATGTCAACAAATGAAAGCCGAACACCAGCGACCCGCAAAAGAATTGCAACCATTGCCAGTGGCTGAGTGGAAATGGGAGAACGTGACAATGGATTTCGTTACTGGTTTACCGAGGTTGTCGAAAGGGCACGATGTAATATGGGTGATTGTGGACCGCTTGACCAAGACCACCCACTTTCTACCAATCCAGGTGACCGATTCAGTAGAGAAGCTCAGTAAATTGTATATTCGGGAGCTTATTCGCCTACATGGGATTCCCGTGTCTATTGTATCTGAAAGGGATCCACAGTTTACTGCTTGCTTTTGGCAGAGTTTGCAAACGGCGCTTGGCACCAACCTTTTGTTTAGTACCGCATATCACCCTCAGACTGATGGGCAATCTGAGCGCATGATCTAGATTTTGGAGGATATGCTACGAGCATGTGTTATGGATTTTCAGGGTAGTTGGGAAGATCATCTATAACTGGTTGAGTTTGAGTATAATAATAGTTATCAATCAAGCATTGAGATGGCACCATTCGAAGCTTTATACTTTAGGCCGTGTAGATCACCCGTTTGTTCGACTGAGATAGGAAAGGCAACGTTTGTTGGGCCAAACTTGATTGGAGAAACTACTGAGAGCATGAGATCGATTCGCAAGCAACTTTTGAATACCCAAGAAAGGACAACCGAACAAGTGAAAGTGATTTGTCAATGTTTACTCACCGCACAAAGTCGACAGAAAAATTATGTCGATCGTCGTCGTCGCCCATTATCATTCAAAGTAGGGGACCACGTGTTTTTGAAAGTATCACCGCAACGGGGTTTATCATGCTTTGGGACGAAGAGGAAGCTTTCTCTGAGGTATATTGGGTCGTTTGATATCATTGAGATAATAGGAGAAGTTGCTTACCGTTTAGCTTTATAGCCAAAATTGTTGGGCATGCATGACGTGTTTCACGTTTCTATGTTGAGGAAGTATGATCCCGATCCTTCACATGTGTTGGAATGGTCCGACCTTGAGCTTGAGGCCGATGCATCTTATGGAGAAGACCCATACGTATCTTAGATTTTCAAGAGCAAGTGTTGAGAGGCATGACGATACAATTGGTTCGGGTTCTGTGGTGCAACCAAGGTAAGAAAACATCAACTTGGGAACATAAGGATGAAGTCTGGGAGAAATACCCACACTTATTTATGATTTGATTGATGTACCGCTAGTTTGTACTTGATAGTTTTGGGGCGTGTTCGGCCACTTTGTTTGCATGCTTGATGGACCTTAATTGTGCACAGACTGTGTTTCTACATGTTATTGATTTCATGAATTTTTGCATACCAAACGATATTATGCTTGCCAGGGATATTAAAATGTGCATAGATGAATGTGAGAGTTTGGGTTGACGACATTCTTGTGTCGTGTCGTTGGATACTCATTGGGCATGGAAAATGCATGAGTTACGTGCAACAGGATTGATTTTGTGGTGGTGTATCCATGTCTTACTAGTTGATAAAGTTGAGAGGTATCTATGTCGAGATTGTTATGTTTTGTTTAATTTCGAGGACGAAATTACTCTTAAGAGGGGAGGATGCAAGGGTCCCGAATTTTCATTAATTTATACGATCTAAAAAGGTTATTAATCGATTCGTATTGAAGTGTATGACATAAATTGAGTGATTAAATATGTTTGAGGTGAAGTGGGAAGTGAAAATAAGTAAAAAATGATCGGGTCAGATCCCAGGATCATCAGGTCAGGTTTGGGATCATCAGGTTAGGTCCCAGAAACCATCCAGTCAAATTTGAAAATTTTGGACAGAAGACAGATTTGACCAGTCAAATCTGTGACCAACCAGCCAAATGTTCCAATCAGATCCAAAATTTTGGCTTGAAGTTTTAAAAATTTTAAGTCAGTGTTGAGATCTGACTGGTCAGATCCTGGAGCATCCAGTCAGGTCATGCGGTCAGATCCTGGACACGCGTTTTAAAGTGTAAAATCAGATTTTTTTTGGGAGAAATATCTAACTTTTCTAAAAGGGTTTTCTCTCTCTCTCTCTCTAGGGGTCTTCTTCCCCATCAAACCCTCCATCCGAAACCTTGATTACTCTCAATATTTCTCAAATTTCTTCAAAATCTACCACTAATATGTCTAGATTAGTGGATATTTGAGGCTTGGAAGCATCTTTCTCACTTGAGGCGAGATCTTAGGAGCTCTCCACCACCATTGTTGTTCAACCTTTGGAAGCTCTAGTCTTTGCACCAAACTTTGAGGTAGGGATGTTTTCTTCTTGATCTATGGGTATTCTACATGTTTTGACCCATATTCCCTCACTTTGAATGTTTTAGGGAGTTTTGTTCTATACTCCTCCATGTTGGAATTTCCTTTAGATTTGTGGTTCAAGTGTTGGGTTTGGTATCCATTCATCATCTTGTGTATCTTGTGTGGATTATATTTTTCCTTAGGCCAGGTCACATATGGGTTTAGTTATATATGGGTTTGGTTCAATCGTGTTCGGATATAATGCTTATGAGTTGGATTTTGACGTGATATGATGCTTGGGTTCGGTCCTTACGCGCATTTGAATTCCGTTAAGGATATGTGATTGTTGAGAAATATGATATCATGAATTCTCAACATGCCCATTGTGGATATATGATTTCATATGCATTTGACACGATGAACTATGGTCTAGCCTCCGAGAGGAAAGGTGCTAGGGAAGTAACGATGGTCTAGCCTCCGAGAGGAGAAGCGCTAGTGAGATAAATTATGATCTAGCCTCCAAGAGGAGAGGTGCTAGTAATATATGAATCAATGCTAGCCTCCATGAAGGAGTGGTGCTAGTTATGAAAGTACCGTCTAATTTCCCAAGGGAATGGTGCTAGTAAGAGAATGTCTTGTTTGGCCACCTTCTGGTGAGGAATCATAGTTGAAAAGTGAGTTGAACTAAATGTACGAAATGGTGATATAGTCACTGAAATAATGGAGCAAAGTCTTGACACATGAAATAGATATGAAAGCATTGATTGTGGTGATCTTCAGTTAGTTGTTTATCTTGTTATGAACTGTTCATATTATATGCCATAGAATCCAATATTCACATGTTGTTGGCATGTACATCCCTGCTGGACTTTGCAAGCCCACCCTATCCTTTTCAGGTACACTTTCAGATCCTTAGCATGTGATGCGTGACGTGCATATGGTGCTGCATGATTCTGCAGACTTTGACTAGAGTTACCTGGCACCTTTGTATTAAATTTTGGTAAGATGTATTATAACTCAGTTTCAACTCTATTCTTTATTTTCACAAGAAGTAGTAAAAACAGTTGACTCTTGTAATATTATTTTTGGAAACCTTTTTTGGACAGGTGTACTTTTGATGTAATATCAGTAGACTTGACTTCTGTTGTCTCATAGTATGAAATAATTTGGAATTTTGGGTGTATCTTTGAGTGTTGCGAGATTTCTTTTAATATATATATCGTAATAATAATATGTTGAAAATCGAGGACGTGACAACAGCTGTATCACAAAGTAAGAATAACTCATGAATTATTTACATATCCTTGAGAAAATAGGAGAAAAGGGCAATCAAACAAATTATACCCAAAATAATAAGAGATAAAGACAGAACTGTAAGTAGAAAAAGGAACAAAAAAATTTACCTTCTGAATTAGACCTGATTTGAAGAGGGAGGGAGGGGGGGAGAGAGAGAGAGAGAGAGGAGGGGCGACGGAGGTAAAACAGAAGAGAAAGAGAAGGGGCAGAACAAAGGTCTAGAAAAATAATTGAGAGAGAGTAAGCGAGTAAGAATGGCAACGGGACGAATCGGGGCCGGATTTGCCCATTTTCCCTTTCGATTCCCAAATTCAAACTCTACTTCCATCCGCAAATGGAGAACGAACCCCACCATCCATCCCCGATCCCCGCTCTATTTTTTTAATTAAAAAAGAACTTAATTTATCAAAGTAAATTGAAATTTGCAAGATTATATCTTAAACTAACAATTTCAAGACAAATTAAATTTTAACTATATGAGATCATATATACATCTATACACATATATAGTTTCAATTTTATATGTGTATATACATCTATACATGGGCAATTCTATAGGCGGATTAAAAAAATATATTACAAGAGTTCAAAAAATATTGTAAATAGTTATAAATAAAAGGATTAGAATGTGAAATACTAATTATTTAAAACGGGGACAAAGGTACAAATTTCCTCGCAACATGGGCAATGAATTAATAATTATTTAAAATAATAATTATAAATAAAAGGATTAGAAGATTTTACGAGAAAGGAACATTGTCTTGTTCGAGTATTATGGCGTCATCGCAACATTCAAGAATCTACTTAGGAAAGAGAAGACGTTATTTGACCCAATCACCCACACCTTTTTATCAATACTTTGTAATTTCGGGGACAAAATTCATTAAGGGGGATAGGTTGTAATGACTTGCAAATTTTAATCGTAATATAAATAGTTTGAGCATTTTATTATTTTACCCCATGTATAATTTTCGTTGCATATGCATATATATAAATCTCATTTTTATACTTACTAAATACTATGTACATATGTATGTTTTATTTATAAACTTGAGATAATATATAATAACAATTTGATTTTTATCATATATGTATAAGTTTTACAGTAAGTGTGTGTGTGTATATATATATAGTTATATATCTCTTTCTCTCCCGTATCTAACCCAAATTTCTTCCCGTCACCTCCGGCCGACAACGCTCAACACCTGCGTCACCTCTCCGCCTCCCATCCAACCCTCTGCCATGAGCCCCCTCCACCTTTGCCACCAGCCACCCTACCTACGCCCCTCCTCCGTTGGATCCCCGAGATTTACTCTCGGCCATGGATGAACCACCACCCTTAGCCTATAAAAGGAGGCTCTCCCCCCTGTTTTTTTTTTCACACCAAGCAGTATAAGCAAACTAGAGGAGAAGAAGGAGAAAGAAAGGAAGGAGGAGGAGTTACGAGCAAAAAATTGCTGGAAGTCGAAACGCATTCAAAACCTGACGACACCACCTCGGAACTTCGAACCAATGTAAAATTCCTATTCTAGAGTCTTCGATTTAATGTTGCAGGATATTTTGAAGTATTTTTGAGGTGTTTGGAGGCCTCACGCGGAGCATTGCCGGAACCCCACCGGAGAAACCAAAAAAATCTGGAAATAAAAACAGTGGAACAGGTGGGAAATGATTGGAAAATGACAAAAATTACACTTGCCCCCGTTGTTATTAATTTATTTGATTAGTTTAAATTAGATTTTTATAAATTACATATAGAACCCAAATATTAAAAATTTAATTTTTACTAATTGTTAAATTTAGAATCCTATTATTTTTTATAAAATCACATATTGGTCCTTATTTTATTTAATTACAGTTTTACGCTTAAATTATAGATTTGCCCTAATTTATTTAATTATAAGTAAACCTATTAATTTCTTAAAAATAAATTATAATTTAATCAGTATAAATATTATTCTTATTATTATTTTTACCTTAGATTAAGATTCTACCCTATAAACATATTTCTAAATCGTAGCTTGCGGTAAATTTTATTTAATTCACAAACACGCTTTAAAATAAGTTACATTAATATTGTTGTACTAAAATTTTATAATTTTGGGTAAAACTCTATTAATTTATAGGCACATTTTAATTAAATATATTACTATCCTCATATTATATTTAAATAATTAAGATTAGGTAAATCTTATTAAAATTTCTTAAGCTCGCTTAATTTAATTATATTGTTACTCTTATATTATAATTACACAAATTACTTTAGAATAAATTTTTTATGATTAACTATTAAATTTTATTTATTTACACAGCCATCTTATTATTATGTGATTTCTATTTAATAGTTTAAATATTGGTCGAGTATGAATTATCATGATTATTACTCTGATTACTTTGACAATGATCGATTATTAATACTCAGGGTGTCCCGTAGATACCCGAACATAAACACACTGATAATAATATACGATTAGTTGTTGTGGATTATATTCTCCATGGAAATATTATGCGTGTCTTGTAGCCATGATGCGATATGAGCCAAACTTTGACTTTAACCAAAGGATGTGGTAGACTCAAACTTTTGTATCACCCAAGCGTTGTAATTTAGTGGTGTCATGCATTTACCCAAATTTTCGCTTGAGCTGAAATTATATCTAGTCCTATCGTACCCTTTCTAGTCTAACAATCTTCTAATGTAAACTTTAAACTTATATTGTCCGGCACGATACCGAAAAGATATAATATTAGGGAGAGCATCTTGATTGGAAACATGACGATCGGGAGCAATGCGGTTGGGAAGCATTGATTAGTCACGCGGTCGGGATCGTTATCGTTCGGGAGCACCATACTTGACTTCATTGATTTAGAAATGTTGATTTGAAATATATAGCGAGGTCATTGATGTTAACAAAGCGTATTTAAAATATATGACGAGGTCATTCTTGGAACAATTGATGGAATTATATGACGTGGTCATAGTTTAGAATATTTGATTTGAGTTGAGTACTCATGGAATATTTTGATATGATATATATATTGTGACAGTTATGACTTTAATTACACTATTTCGGTTAAATCTTGTACTTATTATTTTCACATTTATTTTATTGCATGATGTCACTAAATCTTGATTACTTCTAAACGTTTACACATTGCATATCATATAATGCTCTAAAATATTAAAAAAGAAACTTAAGGGTGGGGTAACTTACTGAGTGTCAAAACTCATGGTGCAACTTCCTCTTGCCCCTGGTATTTCATAACTAGGTACCGACGACAATGGAGCCAAACCGAACTATACATCGTACGGTGACGTTTATCCCGCAGAAAATACGGTGGAGCCGTGGATCACTTAGACTAATTTAGATTGTTCTGACTTTACTTTTAAAGTCTTTTTGGATGTAAACAATTTCTTTTGAAATGTATTTTGACCATTTCTTGTACCAAACTCGTATTTTAATATAATTATGGTATTTTAGTTACTTCACTCTTTTAGTTAACGTGTCTAAAATTCAGGGCGTACAATATGACATGGTCATATTTTAGAATATTTTATTCGAGTCGAGGACTCTTGGAACGTTTGAAAATTATATTCACTATGATGATTTCAAATTATGCTATTTCGATTTAAAGCATGTACTTATTATTTCTGCATTTACCTTATTGCATGATTTGACCATGAATTATTTCATACTCTGTACACTGCACGTCATGTTATTACGTAAAATATTTAAAGGGGAATTACTTAATTGTAGAATAACTTATTGAGTGTTAAAACTCATGACGCAACTTCCTCCAGCCCCTGGTGTTTTATACCAAGTATCGACGACGGAGCTGGACCAAAAGATATACCGTATGATGACACCTATCCCAATGAAAACACGATGGAGCCATGGTTTACTTAGATTAGTCTAGACTGCTCTCCTTTAGTTTAAAGTCTTTTTGATGTAAAATAGTCATTTTGAACATATTTTAACTATCTCTTGTATTAAACTCGTATTTCAATTAAATGATAATATTTTGATTATTTCACTCTTTTAAATTAATGTGTCCAAAATTCGGAGCGTTACAAAGATCGTAAAAAATATTGCAAGGTGCCTTGTGTACCCTTGGTGAGAGTTTGTAAATGTACTAAAAGGTGCCCCATGTGTGGTAGCCCTCAGTGAAAGTCCATAAATCTACTACAAGGTGCCCATGAGTAGTAGCCCTCGATGAAAGTCCATAAATGAGTGGTGACTGGAAGGGAATGTAAGGATTAGCACATGGTGCATTTTTCGTTCGGTTGTGGCACAGTCTCATAAATTGCATGTGGTTTTTCACTCATGTGATAGTAGTGTGAAACCCTTGCAAAAAGTATATACTTCTGTGTAAACTGAAAACCTATAATTTTTCTCCAAAGATGTCTTAAATTTCTTTAAATTGTAATTTAGCTTACATCCTATATGATTTTCAACTTATGTTATTGTGTTAAACACTTTTTACAATATATACAGATAAACCTAGGGGATAGAGCTTAGAGTTTTTAATGAGTAGTTAGAATTTTATTTACTATTTTGTTGACTTTAGCTTATTAGGCATTTTGGACCCCTTTTTAAATGTTTAATTGCTCTAATTTCATAATTGATGATGTAATACAATGGAGGTTTTATCATATATTTTGGGATCGTATTATGTTTGGTTGTTACTAAATTCACGCCTCAGAGTTGAAGTGTGACAAGGAAGGTAGCAAAAGGCAAGTTATGGTAGATTTCTTAGTTGAGCCCTTCAAAGGGGACGAAGAACCAATCGAAACGGTCAGCCCAAGAGCAGATGAAGAATTTTCAACCAGCAAAGAGATTATGGAAGAAGCAGTAACCATTAGCCTAGATTTACCATGGATGGTCAATATGGATGGGTCAGCCACTGGGCTAGCCAAGGGGCAAGAGTAATCTTAACCTCTCTGATTCACATGCAAATATGTGTTTTATACATATATGAACCCCTTAACTTGTGTGCGAATACCGTTTAATGAAGCGTATTTTATATGCGTTAATGAAATAATGTATGTCATGGGTGTTAGTATGTTTTCGATGTATTTGCTGGGTTATAAGAGCTTTCGGAAGCTAAGAGGGTCATACCACCAAGATGGAATAAAGCCAACCAAGTTGAGGAATCAGAGCTACTACTGGTAGTAGAATCAGCACTACCGGTAGTAAAACACACTGTCCAAGTTTAGAAAGCAGAGTTACTACCGGTAGTAAAACACACTAGCCAAAGTTGAATATCAGAGTTACTACCAGTAGTAGAATCAGTATTACCGGTAGTAAAACACACTGGCCAAAGTTGAAGATCAGAGTTACTACCGGTAGTAGAATCAGCACTACCGGTAGTAAAACACACTGGCCAAAGTTGAGGATCAGAGCTACTACTGGTAGTAGAATCAGCACTACCGGTAGTAAAACACACTGGCCAAAGTTGAGGATCAGAGCTACTACTGGTAGTAGAATCAGCACTACCGGTAGTAAAACACACTGCCAAGTTTCAAGACAGAAGTTACTACCGCAAATGCGGATGTACTACCGGTAGTAGGACAAATCCGAGAAAATTCACTTTTATTTTTGGATCTTCATTTTCTTTATGTTTATCCTTATCTCTTAGTTTCCTAATGTAATTAGGAGTGTTTGCTTCATGTCTATTTATTAGGAAACCGATTAGGATAGAGGACTGCTTCTTGATCAGTTTTTATCATTAATTCTTGTTGAAGATTATTGAAGATTACATTATTATTTTGGTTTCAAGTTCATCAATCATTATTCTTTTCCTCATCTTTTGTTCTTGATTTCTCATGGATTCCATTAAATCCATGAGGAACTAATCCTTCCAGGATTCGATTCAATGGTGAAACATTGAATCGCAACTCAAGGTAATTCGATCCTCGTGCAATTTCTTCAATTTATGATAATCATTTTATTAAATTAAAAACTATTTTGAAATCAATCAAGGGTTTTTGTAGAATTTTTGCTTGTGTGTGGACAATCTCCATTGGCACACACAATTCTTAGATCTACAAGATTTTGATTTTAAAACCTAATTTTCTTATCTTGATTGTAAAACGGTGATTAATCTTTTTTTTTTTATTCTTGATAAACCCTAATTTTTCCATCATCCGACGAAAGTTCGATGTTATAGAACCGGAGTTGAGTTATTTTTGGAGGATTGAATTATTACGAGTTGTGGTGAAAGTGGATCCCGTGAATCGGATCTTGTTTCTCTTTTACCTTAAATCGTTCTAAATCTCATCACAATATTATTCCCACAATACTTACTAAACCTTTTCTTCCCTACTCCCGATAAACTTCTAAACTTCTCGTTCCCTGTGAATTCAACTCCGGACTTCCGGATTTATTATGCTACAACTGATCCATTGATCCTATGCTTGGGATACATTTTATTGACACCGGTTGACGACAAGCATTTTTTACGCCGTTGCCGGGGAACACCAAGTTGATTTAGAAGCTTATTAATTCTACCGTTACATCAAGACGATCAAAGTTATACCAGCAGGAAAAACTGCAACTATTACCGGTAATCTCATCAACACTACCGGTAATACATTGTTCTACCCATTTTTGGTTGGTAAGTTGAGGTACAGTTTAACTCAGTCTTAATTGAGTTTATGTTGGCTATTGGTAATTGTTGATTAGTGCATGTGGGTGCATAACCAACACAATCGATTAGTGCGTCAAGAGGATAATTCCAATATGGATCTTCCACCGAATGAACCAAATGGACTTTTACCGCCACCCAATTCACCCCATCAAAATCAGAATGATATACCACGAGGCCCACGAAATTTTCCTCCCGTGCCCGGTCAGATGCCCCCCATCCGAGCAGATTATCCCAATTTTGATAATTTGGATGACGGCTTGGAGGATGTTAATGTCCAAAACGATGTTTATCAGGGTCGCACCATGCGCGATTATCTAAACCCTACCCGGACGTCTGCAGCATCTTGCATACGCCTACCTATTAGAGCCCGTGATTTTGTAGTTCGACCCAATCTGTTGCCACATCTGCCTCACTTTCATGGAATACACAATGAAAATGCTTATTTACATATTTAGGATTTTGAGGAGATTGTCGAAACTATGATAGAACGAGCTCAACGACAGGATATTGCATATTTGAAATTGTTTCCTTTTTCTTTAAAAGATAAAGCGAAAACATGGTTGAATTCGTTGCCTTCAAACTCAATCCATACTTGGGCTGATATGCAAAGGGAATTTTTAAAGAAATTTTTTCCAACCCATCAAACTATGGCTCTCAAGAAACAAATTCAAAATTTTTAAGAAAAACCCGGCGAAACATTTTATGGTTGCTGAGAACGTTTTACGGATTTGTTAAGTTGATTCCACATCATGGGTTTACTTCATGGCAACTTGCTAGTTTCTTTTATGAAGGAATTGCCCCAACTTCTCGACAATGCATCGAAATGATGTGCAATGGGGAGTTCCTGAATAAAGATCCTAATGAAGCTATGGAATACCTAGAAAAATTGGCTGAAATTGCTCAATCTTGGGACACTTCTGATCCCAACGATAGGTCGAGAAAAACTGGTGCCCAACCACCAATGGGGGGAGGAAAATATACTTTGAATGCTAATGATGAATTACAAGCTAAGGTTGCACAGATCACGCGTAAACTTGAGAGTTTAGAGCTGCAGAAAGTTAATGAGGTAACCTCTACACCTAGGAAAGAGGAGGTGTGTACTATCTGTGACACCCACGAGCATTGTACGAGTGAGTGCCCTACCATTCCGACCTTTAGGGAAATTTTACACGAGCAAGTGGGTGTGAATGTGGTCATGCCACCGCAACAGCAGAAAAAGCCATTCAATTCTCCGTTCTTGGATACGTACAATCCGGGGTGGCACAACCACCCAAACTACAATTGGAGAAATGAGAATACAGCCAATGAAGGCCCCCCTCAAGGATTCCATCTTCTGGGCCAAACCTCATATAACCAGCAACATCAAGGATATGGCCAACAGGGTCAAGGTCCTAATGCTCCCCATCATTACCAACCACCCCTCAAGCGAAGTCTTGAGGAAACAATGCAACAATTCATCCAAAGTCAAATGTTGACTAATACTCAGCAAGTTACGACCAATGCACAAACCTCACAGGCTATTGGAGACATTAGAACACAATTGACTAAAATCACCTCCACCTTGAGTACTCTTCAACAAGAAAAAGGGCGATTTCATGCCCAACCTCAAGCTAATCCGAAAGGGTAAAATTCTATTGAGAGTGTGCACTCCGAAAGCACATCACCTGAGGATGTCAACTCTGTTACTACACTTCGGAGTGGTAAAACAATAGATAATGGCATCATCTTTCCTCCTACCAGGGCATCAGGCCCTAGTTCTTTCGATATTACTGAGAAAGAGGATACCACTGAGAAAAGTGAGAAGAGTGAGAGGGTAAATCTTGAAAAAGAGAAAGAAAAGACTGTTGTCAGTGAAACTTGCCCAATCCCTGCTCCATATCCACAACGGTTGAGACCTCCACCTAAAATAAATCATCAATCTGAGATTTTTGAATTGTTCAAACAGGTGAAGGTCAATATCCCATTGTTGGATGCTATCCAGCAAGTGCCTTCCTATGCCAAATTTCTTAAAAACTTGTGTACTGTGAAAAGGAAGCTAAATGTCCAAAAGAGAGCCTTCCTTACTGAACAAATAAGCTTCATCTGCAAGCTAATGCGCCCCCAAATATAAGGACCCTGGTTGTCCAAAGGTTTCCATCACTGTGGGGGCAAATAAACTTGAAAGGGCTTTACTTGATCTTGGGGCAAGTGTTAACCTACTTCCTTACCATGTCTACCAGTCCCTTGGTCTCGCTGATCTCAAACCAACTTCCATAACCCTCCAGTTTGCTGATAGGAGTGAGAAGATACCAAGAGGAATAGTAGAGGATGTTCTAGTTCAGATTGACAAATTCTACTTTTCTGTAGATTTTGTTGTTCTTGACACACAGCCGGTTGCCAACCCCGCAGCACAAATTCCCGTCATTTTAGGCCGCCCGTTTCTTGCTACAGCTAATGCTCTTATCAATTGTAGGTCATGCATCATGCAATTGACCTTCGGTAATATGATGGTGGAATTGAATGTTTTCAATGTTTGTAGGCAACCGGGAGACAGTGATGAGGTGTTCGAAGTAAATAACATTGAAACTTTTGGTTTCACTGGATGTATTGTTCGTTCAGACCCTCTTGAGTCTTGTTTGTTGAATGTTGGGGTCGAGAATCATATTCCTTCCCCAGAAGAAGTGGAGATGGTCTACCTGTTAGACCATACTGAAGTTCTTAATGTGAATGGTTGGACACCAAGGTTTGAAAAACTCCAACTTTCAGATACTCCTACCCTTCCCTCAGATGTCCAATCGCCGAAACTTGAATTGAAGCCGTTGCCTATCTCGTTGAAGTATGCTTACTTAGGACAAGAGGAGACTTTCCCCATTGTTATCTCTTCTAGTCTCCATGAGGAGCAAGAGGCTGCACTTTTGAGAGTTTTGAGAGCCCACAGAAAGGCGATTGGGTGGACCATTGCGGATTTGAAGGGTATTGATCCCTCAATTTGCACCCATCGCATATATCTTGAGGAGAATGTTAAACCAACCCGCCAACCTCAGCGTCGTTTGAATCCCAACATGAAAGAGGTTGTGCGGGCTGAAGTTTTAGAGTTGCTTGATGTGGGGATTATTTACCCCATTGCTAACAGTTAGTGGGTTAACCCAGTACAAGTGGTACCAAAGAAATCCGGTTTAACGGTGGTCAAGAATGAGAATAATGAGTTGATCCTTACTCGCACCATCACCGGATGGCGGGTATGCATTGACTACTGTAAACTGAACACTTGTACCCGAAAGGACCATTTTCCCTTACCCTTCATAGACCAAGTGTTGGAACGAGTAGCCGGCCATCTATTCTACTGCTTTCTGGACGGTTACTCGGGCTACAATCAGATCGAGATTGCCCTAGAGGATTAGGAAAAGACTATGTTTACTTATCCTTTTGGTACTTTTGCCTATCGGCGAATGCCATTTGGACTGTGCAATGCGCCTGGTACTTTCCAAAGATGCATAATGGGAATATTCAGCGATATGCTGGATAAGATTGTGGAGGTTTTTATGGATGACTTTTTGTTTTATGGTACTTCTTTTAACCATTGCCTCCACAATCTCGAGCTGGTTTTAGAGCGATGTGAGGAGAAACATCTGATCCTCAATTGGGAGAAATATCACTTTATGGTCACCGATGGCATTGTTCTGGGCCACATTGTGTCAGAAAAGGGAATTGAGGTAGACAAAGTCAAAATTGGTCTTATCTCTAATCTACCAATCCCTAAAAACATTAAAAACATCCGGTCTTTTCTTGGCCATGTTGGTTTCTACAGGCGATTTATTTAAGGGTTCAGTGCCATTTCTCGCCCTCTTTGTAATTTACTTGCTAAAGACACTCTTTTCGAGTGGACTGCAGCATGTGATGAGGCCTTCACCTCTCTCAAGGAGCTGCTGATTTCCCCACCTATTATGCAACCACCCGACTGGAGCCTCCCTTTCGAGCTTATATGTGATGCGAGTGATTATGCCTTAGGGGTTGTTTTGGGTCAAAGGCGTGGAAAGGAACCGTGTATGGTCTATTACGCTAGTAAAACATTGAATGATGCCCAAATGAATTACACCACCACGGAGAAAGAATTGTTAGCGGTGATTTTTGCTCTTGATAAATTCCGCTCTTATCTTATAGGATCCCCGATAATCATCTTCACAGACCATTCGGCACTGAAATACTTGCTCACCAAGCAAGATGCCAAACCCCGACTTATTCGATGGATCCTTCTCCTCCAAGAGTTTGATATTACTATTAAAGATAAGAAAGAGTGGAGAATGTAGTAGCAGATCACCTATCGCGCTTACTAGTGAGTGATCGTCCAAGCGATGTACCTATCGCCGATTCCTTCCCGGATGAACAACTGTTTGCTGTGGAAGTTTTCCCTTGGTTTGCAGACATTGTTAATTATCTTGTTACAAGTCAAATTCCAGAAAAATGGAGTAAGCAAGAGCGCTATAAATTTCTAAGTGAGGTGAAAAGATTTTATTTTGATGATCCTTACTTATTTAGATATTGCCCTGACCAGATTATGCGACGTTGTGTGCCCGATAGTGAAATTCCCGGGGTACTGTCTTTTTGTCACTCTGAGCCATGTGGAGGTCATTTTTCCTCCAAAAGGACAGCTACCAAGATCTTGCAATGTAGTTGTTATTGGCCCTCTCTTTTCAAGGACGCCCATCAATACTGTCTCACATGTGAGCCATGCCAAAAATTGGGTAGTGTCACCTGACGTAACATGATGCCCCTCAACCCAATCCTTGTCATTGAAATCTTCGATTGTTGGGGGATTGATTTTATGAGACCTTTTCCTTCTTCGGTTGGCTATCTATACATCTTATTGGCAGTAGACTATGTGTCTAAATGGGTTGAGGCGATTCCCACACGCACGAATGATCACAGAGTTGTCCTCTCCTTTCTTAAGGAGCACATTCTGTCACGATTTGGGCTGCCTCGTGCGATTATTAGTGACCAAGGCACACACTTTTGCAACCGACCATTCAGTGTTCTACTTGCAAAACATGGAATTACGCATAAAGTATCCACAGGATATCATCCACAAACCAATGGGCAAGCAGAATTAGCAAACCGCGAGATTAAGCAGATTCTTGAAAAGACAATCAACCCTAATCGCCAGGATTGGTCCATGCGTTTAACTGATGCCTTGTGGGCATATCAAACTGCTTACAGGACCATTTTGGGAATGTCCCCATATCGGTTAATTTATGGAAAGGTGTGTCATCTTCCAGTTGAGATGGAACACCGAGCTTATTGGGCACTTAAAAACTTGAATTTTAACTTGCCTGCAGCTGGTTCTAAAAGAAAAATAGATTTGAATGAATTGGAAGAGTTAAGATGGGATGATTATGAGAATTCTCGCATATATAAGGAGAAAGTTAAAGCTTTACACGATAAAAATATTTCGCGAAAAACTTTTGAACTAAACCAAAAGGTCCTCCTTTATAATGCCCGTCTTCATCTTTTTCCTGAAAAACTTCGATCTCGGTGGACTGGCCCATTTCTTGTTAAGAAAATTTTCACTCATGGGGCTATTGATATTGAAGACCCCTCAAATGGGTATCTTATGAAAGTTAATGGTCAGAGGCTAAAACCATTCTTGGAAGATTTTCAACGTGAGGAGATTGTCGAGGAGTTAGTCAATCCTGTCTATCAGGATCTGTGAACTTTTATGAAGTCTAGGAGACTATAAATCCATGGAGTTTGTGATAACTCCGGTGTTTGTCGTGCTCGAATGGCATCTGACGGTCTGGTATAGCCACCTGTTCGAAGTTATGTATGGAGTACCTAGGAGGTTGGGTCTGATGGTAGGCACTTCGAACACCGAGAAATCTGTCCGAACCATCAGGCTTTAGTGTCAAGCTCTATGGAGATAACTTCAAAGTCGAGTGGTGGGTAAGGAATTTGGGGTCGTTCCCAAAGGGAGAGGTAGCCTATTAGATGATGGCGCCTCTTCTCAAGATATTGTTGAACCTTTTGCATATTGTCCTTCCAACAAATAGAAAAACGCCAGTCTTCGTCCAAGGGAGAAAAGTAGTACCCGTGTCTTTCGCGTGAAGAAAGTGGTGGATTAATTATCTAGTTCTTTTGTTTTTATCTCTCTTACATCTTTTGTCATGGTAACATTTTTTTCAAGTGTCTTACTCTTTTAAGCCAAGACTTGCACAATTGAGGACGCTGGAAGCATATTTTAGACAGGTTCATTTTCCTTCCTTTCTATTTTTGGTGTCTCTATTGATTTTCGCATTGGGGACAATGCTCCTGACAAGTTAGGGGGGTGCGACATCATCGCCTATATCTTACTTTTCATATAAAAAAAAATCCCATTCTCTTTCTCGGTGTCACTAGTCTCTCATTAGACTCATTGCTTGTTTGTGGTTCAAAAATTGTTTATGCTTATGGATTGAATTGTGCTCATAATAATACTTTTGTTCCAGTACTCGCATATCAATCATATCTTGAGCATCTACAAACACTTTTGCATGAGTATTTTCCAAACACCAAGTGGAGACTTAAGCCACGTTAATTTCCAGTTGAGCCATTCTTCCTTTGTTGGACTCTTCAGCACGCGTGATATCTATGTTAATGCTTATTGTGAATATGATAACCAATGGGAAGATGATACGAGGCACTCATTTCATTGATAAACCCACCATTTTAAAGTGTCAACAATTGAACCCTATATTGAGCCAATGAGTCACCCATCATTGTTAATACCTTAGGAGGCCTGTGTTTGAGTCATATTTCTGGATAGGATGTGTGCCAATATTAATATTTGGGTCATGGTTCAAGTTGGGGGGTGAAGCTGCAAGAGGGGACGAAAAGTTCAAAAATAAGATAATGGGCTGAATTACCGGTAATAGACATTTTACTACCGGTAGTAGTTGCATCATATAAGGTCAATACCGCAAGGCTTGCTTTAATTATCGATACTTCATAACCCACGGTGCGTTTTGCGTGTTTCAACGGAGTGGAACCTTAGCCCCCAAATCACCCAAATCTTCTTAAATCTATCCGCCTAAACCCAAAAACACTCTGAATCGACCCTCCTAAACACCAACCAGTGTGTGATTTCGAAAAAGAGGTTCAAGTTTTAAGCGCTTCGAAGAAGGCCATCTGATACTTCGAAGGGTCGGCAACCTAGGGTTTCAAATGAAGCATTTCGAAGAGAACCAGTCGCGATTTCTCTTATCCCTCGCAACAATACGGCCCTACCCTAGAAATTTGATTGAAACCCTAACATTTGGGGTATGTTCTTGCGATTTGGGGCCCCGACACTACAACAAAATTGATTTATAATAACGAAACAATTTTGTCGTAAAAACTACATTTTTCGTCGCCAATCCATTAGGGGACGAAATTTTTCGTCACAAACTTTTGTCGCCTATACTTTCACGAAAAAAACTCTTTGCGACGAAAAAAAAATTTTCTCGCCTAATATGTTCTTTGGCAACAAAATATTTTGTCACCAATAGAATATATTTGGCGAGGAATTATTTCGTCGCCAATACCAGATTTTAGAGACGAAATATTTTGTCTCCAAAAAATACATAATCGGTGAGGAATTTTTTCGTCGCCAATATCTGCTTTGGAGACGAATTTTTTTGTCGCTAAATTGATTTCAACTACCAAAAAATACACTCACAACACCATTTTTTTTCTTCCCATTTTTTTTCCTTCCCAAGTTTTGAACCTTAGACCTTCCACCCAACCAACACCTTATGCACACTCCTACTAACTACTGCACCAACCATAATATTCATGAGTTTTTTTACAATATCTAATATATAACATATGTTTAATTATTTTTGTTCAACAAATAGATGTTATACATAATTTTTTTTTCTCTCTCTCTCTCCCGCCTCCCTTTTTTCCCAGTTCTCGTTTCTTCTTTCTTCTCTGATCTCTCCCCCCTCCCTTTTTTCCCCGTTCTCCTTTCTTCTCTCTCTTTCTATCACTATCCCTCTCTCTCTCTCCTTCCCTTTATCACTACTTTAAACTCCTCTTTCTTTCTCTCTCTCTCTCTCACTACCCTAAACTTATCTGTCTTATTTCTCACCATTTTCCATATCTATTTATTTTCTCTCTATCTCTTTCCTTTTTTTTTACGTTAAATCCTAAATCTATCTCTCCCATCTCTCTTTCTCTCTCTCTCTCACATCTCTTTTTTTCCTCTCCTCTCTCTAGATCTCTCTCTCTCTCTCTCCCTTTCTTCCTCTCCAAAATCTAATATCTTAAACCTTAAACATATATGCAAGCTATCTTTTTATTCACTCTCTCTATCTCTCATCTTTCTCTCTCCTCTCCATCTCTATTCTAAATTCTAAAATCCAAAACTTATATCTCTTGTGCTCGCATCTCTTTTTTTCTCCACTTTCTCTTCCATTTCTCTCCTCCCTTTCTCTTTCCTCATTCCCTCTCTTTCCCATCCTTTTTTCTATATCCAAAATATGTTTAAAATTCTAAATTCATATCAAATCTATCTTTTTCTTAACACACTCTCTCTCTCCCTCCCTCCCCTATTAATATCTATTTGTATTGCACCAATTGGACACGTGTATATGTACATATATATATATATATATACACACACACACACACACATTTTTTACAACAAAATTTATGTTTATGTTAGTAATGAAATTATATTTTTCGTCCTCAAATAGCTACTTTTGGTAAGAAAAATAATAGTTTCTCGTCAAAAATATGTCGTTCGGAGATAAAATTTTATTTTCCTCGCCAAACGTATAAATTGGGCGAGAAAATATTATTTCTTTTACCAAAAGTACCTATTTGGACATAAAAAAGATATTTTGCTACCAAAAATACCTATTTGGTGACAAAAAATATGTTATTTTTTTCACAAAAAGTACCTATTTGGAGAGAAAACATACATATTTTTTCTCGTCAAATAGATACTTTTGGTAAGAAAAATTTTTCTTAGCAAAGTATGGTAATTTTGGTAAGAAAACTTTTCCTCGCCAAAGTACTTATTTGGCAAGGAAAATAATATATTTTTCCTCACCAAATAGGTTATTTTGGTGAGAAAAATTTTCCACGCCAAATAACCTTTTTCTCGCCAAATAGGTTATTTAGCGAGGAAAAGTTTCCTCACCAAAAACTTTTTCCTCGCCAAATAGGTTATTTGGCGTGGAAAAGCTTCCTCACTAAAAATCTTTTCCTCACCAAATAGGTTATTTGGCGAGGAAAATTTTCCTCACAAAAAGTACCAATTTAGAGAGAAAAAATATGTTATTTTTCTCGCCAATAATCAAACTTTAAATATGAATACGTATTTATAAGTTATTATGTTAATAACGTAATTTATTTAACACGAAAATTAAATAAAACTCTATAATTATTGGGGTACAAATGTAATTTCAAAACTAAGATAAAACTATTACGTTATTAACATAATAAATTACAGAGTTTTATAGAGTTTTTTTGAAATTACATTTGTACCCCAATAATTATAGAGTTTTATTTAATTTTCGTGCTAAATAAATTACGTTATTAACATAATAACTGATAAATACGTATTCAAACTTAAAGTTTGATTATTGGCGAGAAAAATATGTTACTTTTCTCACCAAATAGGTACTTTTGGTGAGGAAAATTTTTCTCGCCAAATAGGTTAGTTGTCGAGAAAAATTTTCCTCACCAAAACTACCTATTTGGCAAGGAAAATAACATATTTTTCCTTACGAAAGAGGTATTTTTTGGCAAGAAAAAGTTTCCTAGCAAAAGTACCTATTTGCGAGGAAAAGTTTCCTCACCAAAATTACCGTAGTTTGGTGAGGAAAATTTTCCTCACCGAAAGTACCAATTTAGCGACAAAAAATAAGTTATTTTTCTCGCCAATAATCAAACTTTAAGTTTGAATACGTATTTATAAGTTATTATGTTAATAATGTAATTTATTTAACATGAAAATTAAATAAAACTCTATAATTATTGGGGTACAAATGTAATTTAAAACTAAAATAAAACTATTACGTTATTAACATAATAAATTACAGAGTTTTATAGAGTTTTTTTGAAATTACATTTGTACCCCAATAATTATAGAGTTTTATTTAATTTTCGTGCTAAATAAATTACGTTATTAACATAATAACTTATAAATACGTATTCAAACTTAAAGTTTGATTATTGGCGAGAAAAATATGTTATTTTTCTCACCAAATAGGTACTTTTGGTGAGGAAAATTTTCCTCGCCAAAGTACGGTAATTTTGGTGAGGAAACTTTTCCTCGCCGAATAACCTATTTGGCGAGAAAAATTTTCCTCACCAAAACTACCTATTTGGCGAAGAAACATCCATATTTTTCCTCGCCAAATAGATACTTTTGGTGAGAAAATTTTTCCTCGCCAAAAATGGTAATTTTGGCAAGGAAAAGTTTCGTAGCCAAAAGTACCCATTTGGCGAGGAAATATTATTTTCCTCGCCAAATGTACATATTTGGCGAGAAAAATTAATATTTCCTTGCCAAATAGTTAATTTTGGCGACGAAATTATTTTTCTCGCAATTGTGTTAAAAACGGCGACAAATTTATTTTTTTGTCGCCATACATACCCATTTGGTGACAAAATTAAATTTCGTCTTCTACTTTTGTCGCCATATGTGGTTTTTGTTGTAGTGCGATTTCTGTGAAAGTCGAAGGGTTTGCTACGGGTTCAACCAGTTCTGCCATTTTCGTAGGGTTGTTGCCACAATCTCTCTTCTGTTCTTGATTTAATGTGAGGTAATTTTCATCTAGCCTTTGTATGATTGGATTGAGCCACTAGGATGGCCATTTGATATGCTGATTTCGTAATTTGTGTGTTTCCTACGAGTTTGTTCTTAATATCGATTCTGGAATTGTGTGTTTGTGTTGTTGATTGAAGTATGGTTGGGGAGAGATAAGGGTGGATCGGGAGGTTTTGAAATTGTCTTTCAAGCATGTAATTGCTGACTGAGCAAGAATGCCAAGAATCAAACGGAGAGCGAATCGTAAACCTCATACCCAATTAACTACCTCAAAGAAGCAGCCAACTCCATAGCCAAATACCCTAATGTCACAATCTTCTAACCAAAACCCACAACCTGACTCCCCTCAATGAACCAGTTCTCAGAAAACCAAGAAACAATGGAGAGAGAGCGTTGAGGGAAGGCCTGTCACTTGTGAGCGATGGATTGATGAAAAAAATGCAAATATGGGATTAGCAGAGATTACAAAAACATTGAGGGATTTGGGATTAAACAGATTGTTCGTGGATGTAAAAGGGTATGTTTTGTCTTGGGTTCAAGAGTTTTATACAAGAATGCATAAAAGTAAGGAATCAGGAAGTGTTGATAGCCGAAGTAAAGGGTACAAAAGTGAAGGTGTTCCCAAGTGAAATAGCTGAGTATTTCGGTTGCAAACTTCTTGCACCAGCAGAAATTGAATATCCGAAGGAAAGGTATAAGAGTTTAGAAGGTCTAGCTTTAGCAAGGGCTGTGTGTGATGAGGAAGGATTACAAAAGTATCAAAGAACGGAAAAATTTACACAAGGTATGCTTAAAGCAGAACATGCATTCCTAAATAAAGTGATTCATTGCAACTTAAGGCCAAAGGGAGCAGAAAAGAAACCATCACAAAAGGAGGTTCAACTAATTCATGAGATTTTGTTGAGGAAGAAGGTTGACATTGTAGGGATTATTTTTCAGACAATGATGGAGTTCAATTAGGGTTTGAGTTGTTGTATGGGGTTACCCTTTGCATGCATGATTTCGGATTTTTGCGAGAAAGTTGGGTGTAAAATGTCAGTAGTGGAAAGGTGGCCAAGGCCAACACATGAAGCTTTTTCAATGAAAACATTCAATAAGGCAAAGGCACAAAAGAAAAGGAAAGAAGAAGGAAGGACATTCGAACCCGGTCAACAAACACCTGTCCCCACTGTTTCTGTCTCACATGGTACACCACCCTTAGAAGAACCAGCAGCTGCAGGCCTACCCTCTGTTAAAATTCCAACCAGTGGTCAAGGTGATAGCAGTAATAATTCTGGGCTGCTGCTGAAAATTCTGGAGAATCAGGAGGAGATTAAGAATACTTTGAAAAATTTGGGAGAACAACAGGATGTATTGGCTGAGAGGGTTGGAAAAGTAGAAAAGTATCAGGGAGAAGTTTACGAAATGACCAAATCAACTAAAAAGCAGTTACTTCAAGATAATGCAAAGATTGAATGGGTAGGGGCAGCAATTGATAGCTTGAGAAAGTGGGCAAAAACTAATAATTTACCAGCTATACCATTGCCTACCATCCGTGTGACCCCGGGTGAGGACCCAACCAGCGTAAGGACTGCTTCATGTTTGGCCTTCTTTACGACAATGATTGTACCTCCCGAGTCAGACTCTTCTAAACCTACTGCTGAAACACAGCTTGTTGTTGAGCCACTGAACCCTGACCCGATTACTAAGTGTGTGGATCCATCCACTGAGCCTAGTGGAGAAAAAGAACAAGCTGTTGATGGAGAAATGGAACAAGCTGGTGATGGAGAAAGGGATACAGAAAGGGTTGTTGCTGATGAGATAGGTGATGATAGTGATGTTGAAATTTTGGAAGATGAAGAGGAAAGTGACGAAGACAGTGATGAGGAAGAAACTGAATCTGACTCACATGAGCCTAGTGTAACAAGGAAGTGAAAGAGGATAGGAGAGGATGACAAGGAGGCTGATGAAGAATACATACCAGGAAAGGGGGATGATTAGTGGTGGACCTTATTAGGCTTATGGAGAATGATCGTTTGTCTTGTTAGGTCTACAAGTTTTTCTTTTTGCATTCTGTTGGTTGCTCATTTTGAGTCAAGATGGTGATTGGGGTAGTTAACCAAGCCAACAATTAATATACCACCATCTTAGTGGATACTTACCACATCCTTTTGAAACCTAATAAACAGTACAAACCTTTAAAGTCCTTTTTGATTCCTATTTGGTTATGTTGTTCATGATGGGTTTAACTTGGATTTCATAGCATGCAATTCATGATTGTTTCGCCTTTAGTCTATATTCGTTGATTACTCACTCTTTGCGTTGATGTGACAAAGGCATTATAACTCTTGTTATTCCGGGTTGATTTCCACAGCTAAAAGATTGAGCAATTCGATTTCATTTGTGAGTGAACCACCGGAGAGATTTGAAGTCAAGGCTTAAAAGTAAGGAATAACCTTACTGCAATATTGTTTGTCTATGCTCAATTGATGCTTGCAGTATTAAGAACATAATCTGCACATGTGTCATTCGATCTTGGGTATAAACAAATTAGCTGTTGTGGACATATGATGTGTTTAGTGTTTGACTAGTCGCTTGAGAAATAAGTTGGTTTTTTATTATCAGTTTGCTCGAGACACACTATAGTACACCTTCACACTCCAGTTCAAAGCCACCAACAACAAAGCAGCATATGCAGCAGACATTGTTGGGCTAAAATTGTGCAAACAAATGGAAGCCAAACAAGTTAGACTTTCTAGAGATTGGCATTTGGTGGTCTCTTCGGCAAACAGGGAAGCTAAAGTCAAACAAGAGAGGATAAAAAAAAATACAAGGGAGTTCTGGATCACCTAAGGAAAACTTTCTAGTTGGCAGAGATTGTTTGGATTCCTCAAGAGCAAACTTCACGAGTAAACGCACTCACTTAGCTAGCTAGTGTCCCTAAAGGACAACTCAACCCAATCGTCCCGATTGAAAATCTGGCCACGCCGAGAACAAGCTAGACACGGGACGATGTTTACTCCATCCAAGTGTGCATGACCTGGAAGAAGCCGATCATCTGGTAGTTGAAGGATGGAGAACTGGCAGCAAATCTGACAGAGGTAAGGAAGGTCGGGTAAGTCTAGCGAATAAACTCTAAGAAACGATATCCTATACAAACACGCCTACTCAATGCCATTCATAATGTGCTTATCAAAATAGGAAGGCCAGTGCGTCCTCCAAAAAAAAAAATTACGAAGGAATTTGCAGAAATCACTCAAGAGGAAGGGCGCTAACCAATAAAGCAATGAGAGCAGGACACTTCTGGTGACAATCAAGAAGGACCCTATTAATTTTGTTCTGAAGTGTGACAAGTGCCAGAGGTTCGCCAACCTCCACCGTCAACCACTGGAACCAGATTGGCTTGAGGTTCTATCAATGTCTATCTCTCAGGATACAGCGACTACATTGAATAGAGGTGCAACACAAAAAGCAGCTCAATTTCGGTGAAGTGAACTGATGCATTCTCTCTCTCAAAAAAAAAAAAGTATAGAACATAAGGTTGCTTGAGTGTTATGAATTTGTTCTCTATGTTGAAGATGAACAAAGAAGGCCAATACATATTCAGCATGGGGAACCTTTCTAATGAATTCCATCATCAAGACTGGTTAATTTTGGCAATTAACCAGGTCATAAATGGGACCTTTCGGGTTTGCAATTGATTCATACCTAATGATTGCTCCATTAGTCCTCTGGTGGAATCCAATCAAGAATCTAAATTCTAATGTTCACATATCCTATACGTTGACCTAGTTAT
This sequence comes from Arctostaphylos glauca, assembly GCA_019985065.2. NCBI lineage: Eukaryota > Viridiplantae > Streptophyta > Magnoliopsida > Ericales > Ericaceae > Arctostaphylos > Arctostaphylos glauca. The sequence continues at coordinate 13,499,307 of JAHSPW020000004.1, read as the reverse complement.
GGGTTAGCCCAACCACTTAACATGGTCCAGCAAACTCAAATGTTATTCCTATAAAAAGAATTAAGACAAATGGCCCAAGTCCAAGCCCACAAGCCCCTGGTAGGTTTTTGCCTGCTCGTAAAATTTGGATGACTCAAAGAGCCAAGCTTTTGGGCAAAACTTGAAACTTATATTCACATAGATTATTCTTGAACAAATCGATGTGGGACCGAATGTTTTGAATGTGTGTGAAGTGATTGTTCACTTTCTAACTAACCCCACTTTGAATGTCAATTAAACATTCATATGTCATTGGAATTATTCAATTTTTCCTTAGGTTTGTACCTCTGACATAGGTGTATGTAAATTTACTTAGACCCACCCTATAAGATATTTGGATCCCACGTGATTTTTAATTTAAAAATACCAAAACATCTTTTCGAAAATTTGATTTTTCCAACAATATCATCTCTTCCCACTTGTATATATGGGTGTCAAAATTGATATCACCTCTGCCATAAAAGGTTGCTTCTCACTACTAAAACTGTGTTCAAGTCCTAAAACTCGTCTATAGTATCGTACCGAATTTGGGTTAGGCCTGATTAGAGCCAAAAATTCAAGAAAGTCGGCCTGCCTAATCAAATTCAGTCACCATCCCATTCTTATAACTTTATTATTACCTTTCCCATTAGAGATGGCAATTCCGCTCTGATCCGATTCGTTTCTCGACCGTTTGGATTGGAGTTTCGGAAATTGTTTTGGGGAACGGGTTGAATTTGGAGGCAAAAGTTTGAAACAAAATGGGGAACAGGTCGGAATGGGGCTTGGTACCTCTATCCCGTTCTCCGTCCCGTTTTAAATAATTATTATTTTACTTTATAACCTTTTTATTTATAACTATTTACAATATTTTTCTAAACTTCTTTAATATTTATTTTCCTAATCCATGTAAAATTATCCATGTATAGAGGTATATTAGTTCACTGTCCATGCATAGATGTATATCAATTCATGTATAGATATATGTACACATATAAAATTGAGACTATATATGTGTATAGATGTGTATACGATTCCACATAGTTAAAATTCATTTTGTCTTCAAATGATTAGTTTAGGATATAGCCTTAAAAATTTTAATTTGTTTTGATGAATTAATTTTTTTAATTTTAAAAAATAGAGTGGGATGGAGCGGGGATCCCCAATCCCCATTCGGGGCGGGGATGGAGGGTGGAGTTTGTTCCCCGAACGGAGAACGGGGCGGAATGGAAGTAGGGGTTGGAGTCGGAGATCAGAGGCGGGGTATCTCCAATCTTTTTTGAAAGAAACGTGGGTATCTCCAATCCTTTTTGAGTTTCTGACCCAAAAAATTAGGCCGATTGAACGTGAGTTTTGACTGGGTAGAAAGAGAAGGAATCAGATTCCCTCCAATTGTTTTTTTGGTCTATAAATACTGTTGAAACCCAATATCAACCATTCAATACCAGCAGGCTCGGGAGACAAAGTGCGAAAGAAAAATGCAGCACAGAAGATCAGAGCACCAAAATGCGGACCATCATCGTCGTACGGATACTACAGAAAATTATGAGGTTCGTGCCTCAACGTATGAAATGATGCCACATAAGCTATTTGATGCGTCTCCATATGCGGATATTTATTTGACCTCCCATGGCTTCGAGGCAGTACGTGCGGAGGCTCAAAAGAAGGTAAGGATGGGGGATTATGATCAACAGAAGACAGAGTATTCCGAAGATTTTAACAATAAAGGATATGAAAAAGATTTTGATGTTGATGCTAAAGCTGATGAATTTATCAAACATGAGCATAAGAAGTTTCAACTGAGCAAATGGTTCTCCATGACTGGTACTGGTTGATGATCAACCTATGTACTTCAGGGGATGCCCAAAAACCTTAATTAACTAAATAATGTCTTAGCCTCTTATTTGTGCTAAAGAAAGAAAGTTTCTTAGTGGTTTTAGAAATAATTCATTTGGCCTTGAATTTCGTGTTATCTTGATATGTATTTCATTTCTCCCTTGTAATTAATGAAATATACTTCAAATATTTGTGTTTATCAATGAGTTTGGCAAAGAAAAGGAATTATGAGCCCAAGATGAGCAAGTGCAAAATTGTTCACCTACTTAGAAAAAGTGGGTGAATATTATTCATTTTGTATGGGTTGGTTCCATTCTGATTATCAAAACTGTTCATATCATACATTTTCATTTTTTAAGGTAAATCTCGAAAAAATAAGCTTAATTCCATATTGATAGATATTTGATCAAATTAAATTTGTTTTGCCGTAAAATTTTATACCAAGACCTACAAAATAAAAGTTTCTAATAATCAAAATAGAACTTGTTATAAGCTTTACATGAGATTAGGGGCGAAACCAGAATTTAATGTTTGAGGGGGCCAAAATTTTTTTTGGAAGAAAGGACAAGAACCGACTATAATTTGGGGGGGGGGGAGCCGAAATGTATATTTTTTATAATTTTCAAATTTTATACCTAGTTCTTAATTTTTTTAAAAAATTTTGGGGAGGCCCGGTCTCCATGTAGCCGAAATGTATATTTTTTATAATTTTCAAATTTTATACCTAGTTCTTAATTTTTTAAAAAAATTTTGGGGAGGCCCGGTCTCCATGTAGTTTCTCCCCGCTGATGAGGTCGATTACATTGGTCTATTTTTTTTGGTAGATGAACAAAATTGCACTTGGATAAAGGTAGGTCTCAGATTACACTGCAATCATTGGTCTATAAACTTCAAAAATTCCAAAGGCAATGACGTTGGACGCGTCTTCGAAATCCAGAAACTTCCACCCAACTTAACGTTCACGGCCACCACCACGCGTCACCATGTTATTGCCACTTCCAAAATCTTGATGGACCACGTGGCAACCTGAATAGCTCCCCCCCGAGATCCTCTACAAAATCAATCACCAGCAGACACATACACCTTACACGTGTTGCCACGTACACCCACTGCCCCACTAATGGTCATGAAACCCACTAACCATGGTTAACTGGTCCGCGGTTAAGATTTAACCCCCACCCCCAGTTGAGTCCCCCTTTATTTAGTTGCAGCCCGCGTGTTAGTTTTCAAGCTGCGGAAGCACTCTCTCTCTCTCTCTCTCTAACACACACACACACACACATCAGTCTCATAGGTATCTGTCTTGTTTTGAATTGGTTAAGTTGGGGAGGTGGGTTTTTTAGGAGAGAGAAGATGGGACTATATAATTACTTTCCAAGCCCAGCTGAAGGGGTGATTCAGGTGCTAGTGATGAACACAGTTTTAGCAGTGGCTCTGTTGAAGAACATGGTGAGATATGTGCTTAAAAGAATGGGTAGTAGTGGGGGCCCACCAAATTTAGAGGCAAACCAATCAAATGAAAGCCACACACCAGGAATATGTAATGAGGGTGGAATTAGATCAGCAAGAAGAGTGTCCATCACAAGCTTCAAATCCCTATGCAAAAGAAATAATAGCAGTACCAGTAGTGGTGAAAATGGTAGGATGCGGTGGTCCTCATTGGAATGCTGTGTCTGCCTTTGTGGGTTTGAAGAAGATGAGGAGGTGAGTGAGTTGTCCAATTGCAAGCATTTCTTCCACAAGGGGTGTTTGGAAAAGTGGTATGGTAATTACCAACACACTACTTGTCCTCTTTGTCGTTCGGTCTTTTGAGTAATTAATGTTGATAGGGGGGTGGGAATAAAGGAGGTGGGGGGTGTAGTGAAGGAGGTGTTTGAGAAATTCTGAATGCATAATTTCCCTCCCTCCTTTTTCCTGCACTATTTATTTATCACCTTAAAGGTTGATGGGATCAAAAAATAGATTAAAAGTTAAGGTAGCAATCTTGCTTTTGTTGGTGTGGGGTTGTATTATTCACAAGTTGTATATATATGTATATATATTGAATGAATCCATTTGTCTTAACTTAATTAATTTTAAATACGTCTTATTTCTATTCAGTTCTTTTTGCAATTATTGTTTTGGCCCCGACCCGGAATTCTAAAATTTAAGGGTAAAATTATAATTATTAAAAATGATTCGAAAATTAATTGGAATATTAATTAATGGACGGGGTTGAATTTATGAATTATTTGGCATGAGAGATGATTTTCAGAATTGGGTTTAATTGGAGGGGCTATAGCACAATTTAACCAAGGATGCAACTTTTAGCATGAAGGATTAGATGTTAAACTTTCACTACAAGAAAAATCATTTATGGAGACGAAATCGGAAGACGAAATTTAATTTCGTCACCAAATGGGTATATATGGAGACGAAAAAAATATCTTGTCGCCTTTCTGAAAATATTTGCGAGGAACTTGGTTTCCTCGCCAAAAGTATTCCGTTAGCGACGAAATTTTACTTTTCGTCTCTAAATATGTTATTTGGTGACGAAATATTTTTTTCGTCGCCAAATGCATATATTGGCGACGAACTATATTTTTCGTCTCCAAATAGGTAGTTTTGGCGAGAAAAATAATATTTCGTCGCCAAATCACATATTTGGAGACGAAAATAATATTTCCTCACCCAAAATATCTATTTGGAGACGAAAATTATAATTCTTCACTATATATATAAATTTGGTGAGGAAAATAATATTTCGTCGCTAAATAACACATTTTGAGACGAAAAATATAATTTCGTCCTGACGAAAAGATATATACATGTATTATATATATAAGGGATACATATATATATATGTATGTATATATATGTATATGTATATGTATGTATAAGGGATACAATATGTGTGTGTATATATATACACATACGTACACACACATATAAATATGCGCATATTCAATTGGTACAACTAAGAGGGGGAGAGAGAGAGAGAGAGAGAGAGAGAGAGAGAGAGAAATAATTTTGGATTAATGATCTAATAAGAGAGGGAAGGAGAGAGAGTGGAGAGATAAGTTTAGTATTTTTCGTTTAGGATTGAGAGAGAGAGAGAGAGAGAGAGAGAGAGATGAGCGATAGAGAGTGAAAAAAGAAATAGATGAGAGAGAGATTTTAAACTTTGGGCTAGAAAGAAAGGTAGAAAGAGATAGAAAGAAAGAGGAGAGAAAAAGAGTATAGAAAGAGAGATGAGAGATGAGAGATAGTGTAATAGTTTTAAATTTAATGTTTTAAAAGAGAGAGAGAAGAGAAAAGAGGAGAGGAGAGAGGAGAGAGGGAGAGAGAGAGAGAGAGGGGAGAGAAATATAGAGAAAAAGAAAAAAATTAGAATAGTAATTTTAAATTAATAATCTAATTAAAATAGAGGAGAGAGAGGAGAGGGAGAGAGAGATACGAGAGTGTAATAATTTTAATTTAATGTTCTAAAAGAGAGAAAAAGAGAGGAAAGAAATAGAGAGAAGGAGGGAAGAGAGAGAGATATATATAAATATATATATATAATATATGTTTAATCATCTATTAACAAAAATCTTAAACATATATATATATATATATATATATATTATATATTAGATATTGTAAATAATATCTGAATATTGTGTGTGCTTCAGTGGTCGAGGAGAGTGTTCTTAAGGTCTTTGTACGAACAAGGTCCAAGGCTCAAATCTTGGCAAGGAAAGAATAATGTCCATTATGGCAATTTGTTTTGAATTTAAACTCAATTTAGCGACGAAAAAATTCGTCTCCAAATATAGTTACTAACGACGAAATTATTTTTCTCGTGAAATAATTGTAATTAGCGACAAAATATTTCGTCGTTGGAAACAAAGATTAGCGACGAAAAAAATTCCTAGCTAAATAACTATATTTAGCGACAAATTATTTCGTCGCCATAGAATATATTTTGAGACGAATTTTATTTTTCGTCACCTGGACTTTTCGCGTGAAACTATGGGCGACGAAAATTAGAGACAAATTTTTTCGTCTCTGAATGCATTGGCGACGAAAAATATAGGTTTTGAGACGAAATTATTTCGTTGTCATAGACTAATTTTGTTGTAGTGTTTTAACAGTTTTAGGGATTGCATGTTAGTGCTGACAGTATTGGGTTTATGAGGAGGAGACCTCATGAATACCTCTCAACTCCTCCCTTCACCATTTCATCTAATAAAGTCACGGTTCCCACCTCAACCTCATTTCATGTTGTTGTCCGGATGCTCAATTGGTCACTAGTCTGGTCACCCAACCAATTAGCTACCTTGACAGCTGGCCAGCTGACCGGTTTGGTGACTAGCAATAGAAATAAAATAATTTTTAGATGGATTTATGAAAGCCAAACCTCTTGATAATTGAGAAGGCAAACAAAATAATTTATGGCATATGAGTTTTAGGCCTAAAGTTTACATTGTAAACTAGTTTCGGGTATTGAAGTGTATTGGTTATGTGGTTTTAAGAAATGAGCAAGCAGACCGTGACATTTAGTCAGTTCATTATCTAATTTGGCAGCGGTAATTTCAAATATGCTATGTTACTTGTGTTTTGATTAAGATATGTTAAACATGCAATGTTTTGGCAAATGACGAATACATAGACATTTTGTAAAGCCATGCTTATACATGATGATTTTTTTGTCTTGCAAGTCATGAATTAATCAAAAAACATTTCTATAAAATGTGTTAATGAAGAGTTCAACGGTGCCCCGGCTGCTAGAGGAATAGAATATAGCGAGAAGTAATGAAATAAGGGTGGTAACTATGGCCAATTTGGTTAATGGATGACGTCATACCACATGATGCTAGGTATGGATAGGGAATCTCTCCCACCTACAATAATTGGATGTCGTTGAACTAAAAGTTAAATTATAATAGTTTTGATATTTGATTGTGGCTACGGCTTGTGATTTATGATATGAATTACGTATAATGATGATCATTTTGTTACATGTTTAGATGGTTAACTGTAAGATATTATATTTGAATTCACACTACTTTTGTGATAATGAATGTTGTTATGCAACATGTTAGGTCACAGTAGCAAGTCGATAGGCACTGAAAAGACATTTGATTATTTGTTGTTTCTTTTCGTATAGTCATATATTTTGTTGTATATTGTACTATGAGTTGTTGCTAGGCCCTAGATGACTAGTACTTTTAGAGATGTCTTATTATTGTGGGATGCATGTATTACTATTTATGCACATTTTCCTTGGAGTTTGTTGATGTAATTTCATGTGCTATCACATACTCTAGTAATTAATATAAATCTATTATGTTAATTTCTTAGGTTGTAAAGTTCTTAAACTTGTTAGTTATTAGGCCTTGGTGGGTTTTACTCACTGGCTAGTCACTAACCTGTCCTACTCTGGAATGGGTCGTGATGGGAACTATGTTTGGAAAAACTTCGTGTGTGTCTATTGTATTGGTTTATACCAATAAATGATCAATTCAAGATATCGCGACCTTTGGTTAGCTAATATATCTGATAGGCTTTCACAAGAATGGTTCAAGGTCAAAAGTTGTCTATTCCTGTGTAGGGAACTTCCTATTGAACTCTCTCTAAGTATTTGCATTACATTACCACATTTATTTGTTGGAGAAAAATGATTTGACATGGCTACTTTGAAGTCAAATTAAAGTAGGTCTCACATGTTGATTGGGACGGACACACAATGTTCGGTAATCTAATATGTGAGAGATTAATATCGTGCAAAGAATTAGTCAAAATTAGTTACGGATTGAAAGAAATTTGGCATCAAAATTGGTGTCCAAGAAGTGGAAAATGTGGGTTTGAAATCTTGTGCTACATTGGAAAAATAGTGGGAACAAGTTGGGTATATAAAAATTGATTTATATAAGGGCTTGGCCCATTTGGTCATACAACTTTCGTGAGCGAGCAAGCGTGCACCGCCGCTGTTGTTTGCCTGGTCGACCTTGTCGGGCTCGAGCTCAGGTTCGAGTCTTGGGATTGGGCCTTATTCTGGCCCACTTAACTTTTTTAGGCCAAAACAATAGACTTAATTTAATTCTAGATCGGTTCTAATTCAAACAGGTGCAACCCAACCTCTTGTCATCCGAAATGTCCTAATTGGATCCTAACTTATGCAACCATATTGTTCACTTCTGAACAATTGTGATCAAAATCCTTTAACCTCCGAACTATTGTGATCGGAACCTTTTTCTCTGAATAGTCATGTCCAATGGCTATTCAATTGTTTTGAATAGGCACTTGATTGGCTATTTAAACAGTCCATCCACTGCTAGTCTGCTATTTTATGCCTTCAATTCTCACCAGAGAACACACCACTTCTGCATATAGAGAGTCTTGAGAGTTCAGAATAGTTTATGTTTGCAGTGCACATTGTCAAAGTGCTGCAACATTGTGCAAAAAGATCATTATATTCTAAGAGGCAGACGTTCATATTCATGAGCACAAGTATAAGCACAAGCACAAAATCTACTTTAAAAAACAATATTCATTGTTGGCCTCGTTTTGTTTTTTATTTTGTTGCATTTAGATAGATTATGTAAGTTTATTTTTACGATTAGTTTCATTTCGATTTGTTTGTCTCGAATTCCTACAAGAATTTATTTTTCACACACTCTGATTTTAATACAAAACATCATTTTCGCATTTGATTGTCCAACACCATTCACAAATACTAAGCAATTATTAGAATATATATGCATGTATTTTGAATCAATGAGTAATGTTCTAGTGAGGTTCTTATCACATTTCAATTTATCACTAGTCTTTAAAAAACAATGCCAACCACTGCGCTAAGGCCAATTGATGATGTCGATAAAAAAAAAAAGGCCAATTGATGATGCGTAAAAGATAAAATGTATTTATATTCGTAATTTGTTTTGTTGATATTTTTAATTGGCTTTACATCTTGTAAATATTATTCACCATATACCAAAAATTTAAAATGAAAAATTCAGAAAGAAAGTTGGAGGAGGAGGAGGAGGATGGGAAAAGGTTTTACATGGCAGAAATGAGAACTTGTTAGTATACATAGTTAGGGTAAAGGGAAAAGTCTCCGGTAATAATAATGTAAGAGCATGGAGACAAAAGAGAATAACTTTTAAAGTAAGGGAGAACAATAAATTTGTCAGAATTCCGGGGGGTGATTTTATCGGATTTTGCTATTTGCAAGGAGTAGTGCAAGGAATAGTGCAAGGAAACATGTGGAGAGGTGGGGCCACTAGAGAGAGAGAAAGAGAAAAGAAGGGGGGAAAATTTTTCAAAAGTACAAAAACCAGTGGTCCCCACATATTTCCTTGCACCATTCCTTGCACTACTCCTTGCAAATAGCAAAATCTGATTTTATCAGTGACCTCAGAGGAGATATGTGAAACTTATCTTAAAAATAAAGCAGAGACGTACAGGCGCCGAATGAATAATTATTTTAATCTGCTAAATAAATAAAAAAGTGCGAGATGATGTGTTGTTTGAAGGAGTTAAGGAAAGGTTATTTAACGAGATTAATAATTAATGTGTGATTTCATCGAAAACCAAATTAATAATACTTTATCTTCAATGATATCATTATTTTACATTTTGTGAGCTGATAATACATTTGATGCATATTTAAATTGGAACTTACTAAATTTAATTATATACATGATATATAACTCCCTCATATAAATGGTGCAATCTGATCGTCATCTCAGTCACCTGTTCAAAACAATTTATATACTATCCCAACTGGTACCCAACCATGAATAATAATTCAACTCTCTCTATAGCGATCTGTTTGTTAGCAATTAAAATTATAAAAAAAGATATAATGAATATAACAAGAGAAAGACATAATAAAAAGAGAGATTCATTATGGAAGCGTGAGGCCCAATTTGGCCCAACTCAATTATTTATAATCGAGTTCTGTATCTATTCAAATTTTTTTCACATTTATTATTTTGGCCTCAATTATTTGTGAATTATCGGTCCGTCTCGATGAAACAAATCTAAAAAGTATATAATTATGTCTAAAAGCTAAAAAAAATCATTAAAGACGATGAATAAGCACAAAAAAAAACTCAATTTTTTTATTATTTTTGTTTTTTCAAAACTTTTTTTAAATTTAGTTCATTATTTATAATTTTTCTGAAAGCTAAAATTTCAATAAGAACAAAATAATAATTAAATAATCAAGTCAGGCCAAACTTAGCCTGAGTAGTTGGGAAAATCAGAAGAGAATTGTCAACTCTATTCTGACTGCAACCAAACCAAATCAAGCCTTAATTCCAATTAAAATTGTCTACTGGAACTCAATTTCTCTTATAAACTCTGTCAACGGCGAATCATGCTTCAGAATAACACCCAACAAAAAAAAAAGACTCAGATAATCTACCTTAACGCACAACCCTCCCTCCTTTATCCTAGCTCAGGAAAAATAAAACTCTAAGCATGATACATACAGAGTTTATTCCGCAACCATCGATCAATATACTTGATCATTATTACTAACCCAATTTAGTTCAACAATGGTATTAATACAAATTATTCGGAACGATTATATCTATAAAATTGAAAAAAAAAAAAATCTCTCTTCATATCCCGCAACACACACATGGATAGAAGTTGTTGCGTTGCCTCTGCGTCCTTAGATCTACGAACAGTTTCGCGTCTCTGATCTTGTGATTATGATAATCGATATAGCTACACAAACCTAACATTGAAGTTAAAATACTCTAATGGTGGTGAACATTGTCCGCTATCAAGCTGAAGAATTTGGAGGATCAATTCCCATTGATTTGTAGTAAGCTTTTTCTGCATATGACATCCGATTCCGGAATATCACCCACTCTTTTTTGCATCTGTCCCTAACCTGACAGCAGAGCCAAACCAAAACATTCGTTAACAAACTATTGAAAGCATGATCAACTGTAGTTATCGTAAGGAGACCTTGTCTGATATAAACTTGTATCAGTGTATCAACAAAAGTCGACATTAAAAGTCATGCACAAAGAAAACATATGCACAATTGTAGAGGGGATGACATGTCATGCTTACATATCTACATAATTCAGACATCATCATGCCCATATGCAGGATATATATATAGAGAGAGAAAAAAAGCTTTTAATAAGATAGCCCTCATTTTGCTAAAATGAGCACCTCCTATTTCCTAATCAAATATTGATGATCTAAGCCGTTCAATATATTTAAAACATATTTTTAAGGGTACCTGCATAAAATCAGCTCAAAATAGTATCAGGTAAAGCTTGATCCCATCAACTTTTACAAAACAGTTTTTGTCAACATTTATGAAAAACTGTTTGAATCAAGGTCTTTCGGTTATTTTTTTGAGCCGATTTCTCTTGGGTACCCTTAAAAACATGTTTTAAACACATTGAACGGTTTAGATCATCAAAATTTGATCATGATGTAGGAGGTCTCATTTTAGCAAAATGAAATATCACTTATTTGAAGCTTACTCTCTCTCTCTCTCTCTATATATATATATATATAATATATATATATATATAGAGAGAGAGAGAGAGATGCTTTACATCCAAACACGAGTCGTGCAATGGAACAAACAAGGTCAATATAATTCTAAAAAGAGACAAAAAAAACAATACATAACAGAAGATGAGATAAAATTAAATACCCCCTGCCATCCTGGCTTCCCGTTCTCTGAATGGCCCTGGCGAAAGAGAAGAAGGCTAGTTAGAAACATATGATCATTTTTATACGCATCTAAAGTATGAACAAAAGTGTGTCTGTGAGCTTGCATAATCTTTGACCGGCTTTCTCCTTACCTGGCTGCCAAGAGATGGAACAGTCTGATGATCTATCCACTGAGCATCTACAACTCCAATTTTCTCATGAGCCGGCTGGTTAGAAGAGAAGAGAAATATATTCATCATGCCATGGACAAAATTTACCAAACCGATAAGAGAATAATAAAAAAAAAAAAGATACATCTGAAAGGGGACGTAAGAGAGTCACTGACCTCAGCACATCTTTGGAGGGCCAAATCTAGACCCCATCCATGGACCAAGTCATTCTACAATGCCCATCATATAACCCATACAGAGTTAGGAGGAGAGGAATAATTTGAAGGCCTAACATCTTATAAGGGGCTGTTTGGTTTGCTTGCTTATTCGATTCTTGCTTAAAAATAAGCAACAAGCAAATAAGCATGTTTGGTGGAGCTGAATTGCTTATAAAGAAAACATACACCATAAGTAATTGATAGCCAAACGATTTTGCTAATTTCTTATTACAAGAATTAAGCAAATAATATGCAACTCCAGCCAAAGAGGCACAAAGAGTAGAGAAAAATTTAAGAGGCTCCATACCTGAATCATATGCCACACACAGCGCCATGCATCTCTAGAAAACACCGGTGCCATGATCTCAATAAATCTGCAGTCGGAAAGACACAAGGAGAAAATCAGGCTACATTAGCAGATCCCGCTGGAATAAAGAAAACGTGAAATATTAATGGTACTGATAACTAGTCATACGCTGCACAAGGAGGCAAATGCGGATGTTTGCACCAGCCCTGTTTCTCCGTTGTTTCTCTGGATACAAAAAAGGGAAACAAAAGACCCACGAGAAGATGTTATCTCATCAGTTGACAACTTTATCTGAAGGAAGACAAGGTTCCTGTTTGGCTGCCTTTCTTCAGAACACCTATTAAGAAAACTTCTTATGCAACACAAAGTCATCAGTCATATTCTGTTCGATTTTTACTGTTGATTTTCAAGAATTCATAATTCTTGGTGTTTTCTTAAAATTTTTGTTAAAAAGGAAATCTTCAAAAACAAACTTTCAAATTTAGTCAAATCAACAAGTATCTCTGGGAAATGATTTTGAAAGCTGTTCTGTAACAAGTTAACAACAACCAAACAGAGGCAGCAAGGCATATCATCCCTCTCATTCTTACTTGTGAACTTCAACATCGTCTCTTTTCTTTGTCATTTGCCACGGTATCCCTGGCTTAGGCTGCAAAGCAGGTTGGGAAATTTCTAAGCCATGCTTTCGCACAAGCTTTATGTATCTGGAATTGAACAAATAGTGGCCACAAGAAAGATTTAGTTAGCTGATTCACAACAGTGATAAACATTTCATATCTTGTTTAATACTCACTCTTCAGCGTTAAAATTCTCAACCCCAAGGTCTTCGTCCCAGATGAATATGTAATCATATGCCGCCACAATGTCAGGATGCAGAAAACGTTTCGCATACCACCTTTGAATTTTCAAGTATCAGAATTTATAAGCAGGATATGAAGAGACCAGCAATTTGCAATTATCATAAAACAACAAATAAGTCCAGTCCAATTTCCAATAATTCCATACCATTTTGTTTGCTTTGGCGCACTCACATGAATAGCTCGCTTCGACCACTCAAACTCATCCCATTCAGTTGTTCGGCCGTCATAATGAAAAAGAAGTATGGTGAAGTTGTCTGAGAACTGTAAGAGAAAACAAATTCAGTGGGGCAGAGAGAGAGGGCGATGGAGAGAGAGAGAGAGAGAGAGAAAGAGAGAGAGAGAGAGAGAGAGACCTTTTTTACTGCTGCATCAATGTTATTTTTCTGACGATAACCAACTGTGAATGTCACAAGATACTTCTGTTTAATAGTTACATCCTGCAAAATCCAGCATGATAAAAAACTCTGAAGTTTAAATGAAGATTTACCACGTCCTGAAATTTCATCATCAGAGGTTAAACCAAATGGGATCCATTAAAAATAACATAACTAATATTCTATGATTCCATTCCTTCTGTTCATGTTAATATTATGTATCTAAAGATAGCTTTCTATGTTCACCATAGTGATGCATTTAAAACTTCTATTCCATCTTTTTTAATGGCCTGCATGGTTGTTTCAAGGGTTCATCTTGTAAATTTTTACAAGGCAAAAGATCATCTACAGATGTCATCAAACTCTCAAGGGCCAACTCATAAAAAATTTAAAAATTTATACATTTCATTGTCAGCAATTATTTCCATTTACCAGAATGCCCGTGACTGCCCATTCTTGCTTCTCATTTCAAGGCAATATATGTAGCACTGTTCTATACATTAGGATACATGTTTTCATTCTCACATCTTACCCTCAAGACACTGAAAGAAACAACTAGAAGATTAAACTACAACAACCATTCCAAAAAAATCCATAACACAACTAAGTTAACCAAAAAAACTTATAGTTACAAGCAAAATGATTGTAATGTGTTTATTCTCCTTTACGTAACAAGACAAAGAATAAACAAATTAAGAAAAAGATTGTGACAGAAGAGACTCACCTCACTGGGCTTACCCCACAATCTGCGCAGATAGAAGTCTGACTCAGCTGCAACAACGCCTGGGGGTAATCTTTCTGCACCTCGTGGATTTGATGGAACCCAAATCTGCATTAGAATCACAGGGACGCACATCATGTCAAAGTAGGATTTCTATAGAACATTTGATTAAATAAGAATTGAGGGCTTCATATGTAAACAATATGGCAAATTTAGGCAGAAGATGTCTACGTAATTGTTAAAGCTTGTCGCACATTGACTAGGAACTCCAAAACTAATTTATGACTCTAAGCAGCCTCTTCACTCAAGGCCAATTCGTTTTGAGTTGAGCACTTTAAAAACGGTATCAGAGCTAGTCTTTTGGAGGGTTTTGGGACAAGACTTGCTACTTTGTACTAACATACTAAGTGATTGCCCATTTGTTTGTGCCATAAGTGCACTTTGTTCGTTGTGATCCTAGGTTTGGATCCTTGTATACCTCTCTACGTGTAATACTAGGTTCAAGGATCAAGTGTGCAGGGAGTATTAGAGCCTTGTCTCGCGTCACTTAGTTATCACCTCCCAAACTAATGCACAAGACTGGACAGTCTCTCCACCCGGGGCAATTGGTTTTGAGTTAGATAATATATCATATCTAATGAAACAAGTACCTTTCTAGTTCTTTCTCCAGCAAACAGGTAGATGGAAGACATATATCATTTCCATTAGAAACGCTTCTGGACAAGTAATTTTTCCTAACATGCATGAAAAGACGACTTGCACAACAAGGAGACAAAACATACCTTAGAAGTACCGTTCAATTTGCTAGCTTCAATCAATGTGTTTTTATCACCCTTCAAAGTAGACCAAGCATTCAAAAGAGTGTGTGTTGAGGGGGCGGAATTTTTATCCTCAACATAAGAAAGATCAATGGAAGGAACAAGGCTGGATGGAAGATTCAACTACAAAATTACACCACCATTTCAAAAAGAAAATGTCATTGCGCAAACTGAGTAAGAGAGAGAAACACAACAGAGCAAGATAAGGACAGATAGAAGTGGAAATATATGCACAGGAAAAGAGCCTTGTTGTGTACCTTTGTTAAAGTAAGCGCTGGAAATGATAATCCTATCAAGAAGCCAAAAACAATTCCAATACAGGTTGTTACAATAAGCCTCATGCTCTCGTTTGGTTTTCTAGAAATTGCACTGCAGCCAACAAGACAGTAATGTCACTTGTACAGAAGTTTCTCTCTCATATGACATCTTTAACTCTAGGTCAGTTTAAGTTTGAAAATCAACCAAAGTTGCAAACCTCCGTGCAAGAATTCCCATCTATTTACGAGCTTTTGGTTCTATAAACAATAACAAGAAGCTTCAAGAGCTGCTTTGCATCTATATAGACAATAACAAGAAGCTCCAAGAGCTACTTTGCATTGCCCAGCAGATGCAGAGGGACCACTCCTTCAGAAAGCAGTAGAGCCCATGTACAAGGAAGATAAGACCTGAAATGAACAGGATGCAGGGTAAACATGGAAAACAGAAATAGCAATTTTTAAACAATATGAAACTTCGAAGTAAGGATGCAATTAATGTATATAAACCATGAGAAACATCCGACAAAAAAGATTAAGTAATTTCTGTAGTGCGATCGCAACTGGAGAGGGTAAAATTTCTAGCGAGGGACTGTGGCCTTGCTCATTTTGAATACTCAAAAAACTTATTTCCAAAAACTTTGACTGCTTAGTGATTCGTATTTTTTTGTTTTTAGTGAGTTGTTATTTTGACTTTTTGGGCATGTCTAGTACAGATCTGTGTAAATTGTAAATACAATTTAGCAAACGAAAGTTCACAATCAAAGGTCACTAACCGAGTCCAATTGCACCAGAAATGTATACATCAGCAAACAAAAATCAAGATTCAACATAGAACCAAGTTGATGAAATCCACCTGGCCACAGTGCTATTTGGAGCCCTTCTTCCTCTTCTTTCTTTACATAAAACAAATTCCAGTGTCTGGGAATTAGCCTCTGTGAAGCCCAACCTATTCTGATCCCCTCCCTATCTTCTCAGTTCACCTTATAAATCACAGATATCTATAAACAAAATAAAGGTCAAACAAAGCATTTATCAACTTCTATACTCAAACCCACAAAGTAGCAACCCTTTGGACTTCAATGAATTTACCAACGGCAACCAAGTCACATGTGGTTCTACCCTCAATACCCTCCATCAAAGGTGATACCATAATCAAGCAAAACTAGCCATGTGCTCCCTTTTGACAATTGCACTTCTCTACCACCTAAGTAGAAACCTATACACATCCCCCTTCAATTCCCCGATTGGGTATCCCCAAAAGCAAGCCACCGTGTATGCTTTTTGACCCTTCCAATCGAAACGAACTTTGTCAATCACATACAAGCAAAATCCCAGTATTCTAGCTAATACTGTCAACGGTGTTACTTCTTTCCAAAGATAAATCAAATAACTTAGAAACACATTTGCCCAAGAACTAAGCTAGCTCAAATTGACATATAAGCCTACAACACCTACATTTTTTTAACAGCATTCGCTGCTATTCATTAAATCTGTGAACGCCCAATTTAATAGAATACCCGCATATTCAAACATATATCACCTGCTTTCACACACATACACATGTGTGCGTGTTTGTATATATACATATATATATATATATGTATGTATATGAGAGAGAGAGAGAGAGAGAGAGAGAGAGAGAGGGGGAGAGAGTACCTGATGGGCAGTGCTTGAAGTCTGGGAATCACGAGAAAAACTACTTCCCAGTGAGCCGAAAATCTGGGCAAATAAACGAGGGTCGAATAGCTGCTCCAACCCTTCACAAGCTTTTTGATGGACTCTTCTGCGTGTACAAATGTATGTACCTCTGTATAAGGAAAAGATTAAAAAAAACTGAAAGAACGGATTTTTCCAGGAGAGGAATGTCTGATTTTCTCGTGAACTTTTGGGGGCAATAAAAGATATTCCTTGGAGAATTTAGAGAGAGAGAGAGAGAAGGAGAAGGAAATGACAGAGTCAACAGACGGCGGGATTGATATGAATTTGGCAATTACTACTTCCGTTTCTCCCTATTGCTAATTAGTTCTTCCATTTTTCATCTGGCATTACCTTTTATTCGTTGGGTCTTTGACATAATCTTTTTAAAAACTTATTATTTAGTCTCATTTAGTAATTAAGTTTAAGTTTTTATATCAGTTTGAATCAATTTACTTTTTAGGTCTCAAATTTAAATAAACTCAAAACTGCCATTTGTTCTTCTTTGTTTTTTTTTCCCCTACCAAACATTTTCCTTCTACATTGTTTTCCGTAAATTTCGGACAATAATTATTGAAACTTCAAGATTCTATCATGGAAACTTAACCGACATTAATCGGGCAACCATCACTAAATGTTCAAATGTACCTTATGTCTAAATTTATCATTACATGTTAAACTTGTTAACAATCGACAATTATGCCATAAAAATAAATTACTAGCAAATATTTGGGTGTTTATTTCTCATCACCGTCATATTTTTTTTGTACAAATTAATCAAGTGTTTAACGTTTTATCACCCTGCACAAAAGCAAAACAAATGTAAAACCAAAAAAATATTGAAATATTCACAACATAAAAAGAAATATCCTTAAAACCGTTTAATGTATTATAAGTTTAAATTTATCATATGTCTAAATTTATTATCATAAGCATTTAGTAAATTTTGACAGGGAATTGTTTACCAATTTGGAACCAATTTGACTATTAATGCGTAAAAAGTTAGTAGGATTGATATCAAAATATTCTATCTTAATTTAAAAAATATTGTAAAAACTCTAAATATTCTTTCCTAATTTAAAAGAAGACTACTTAATTTGATGGTAATTGATAGATAAGAAATTAAAATCTTTCTTAACTTAAAAAACATAAATTCAAATTAAATCCTCATATCAAGCCTAATAAATTGATAGAATTTAATTCCATCAATTTAGGAATTGCATATATATCACGTAAAATGACAAAAAAGTAAACCCAACACGTAAAATAATGGCAATTACTCAAAACCAAAGTTAGGATTAAAACATAACTTGCTATTTTTTACGGAATGAAAACTTACCCAATATACAAAATTAGGATTTAATTTAATTTATCCTTGTCTTTTCTACCATATTACATTAATATGTTGATACTTATTAAATTACGATAATCATTATCTGAAACTTGTCCCACGTAAAATGACAAAAAAGTAAACCCAACACGTAAAATAATGACAATTACTCAAAACCAAAGTTAGGATTAAAACATAACTTGCTATTTTTTACGGAATGAAAACTTACCCAATATACGAAATTAGGATTTAATTTAATTTATCCTTGTCTTTTCTACCATATTACATTAATATGTTGATACTTATTAAATTACGATAATCATTATCTAAAACTTGTCCCCATTGGCATTAAACCACCTAAAATTGGTCTACATTCTTCTTTCATATTATTGGTCATTTTGCACATTGTAATGAAGTCAAATTAATAATTATTAAGTCATAGGAAAAGAGTCCTAACATTTGACCAAGATTCAAACTCTGCCTTACTTTTTAGACATTCAAATAATAGTGGTTCGGTATAGCCATTGACTTATTAAAACCAATGCCTACCAATTGTGTACTTTGAACTATCTAATTGTTTATTGCAAAGCAAATAGAGAGCCCAGATGTGAATTCTATTAATAGATTTGGACTTGAGCGTAATTGAAAATAAACTGTTGATTCATCTATGGTTTTACTTTTTAGTATATGAGGTAATAAAATGAGTTGACACGATAATTAAGATTTGAAACTTAAAAATAATAATTCATATTGAGACGGAAATGGGAGTCTGTAGTGAGCGGCTCACTATATGGGTATAGTGAGTCTATCCGGGCGTTCATTTCGACAACGGAACGAACGGTTCAAATTCAAATCAGTATTTATTAATTATTTTTATAGATAAATATTAATTTGAATCTAAACCGTCTATTGCCGAAATGAACGGCCGGTTAAGATTCAAATTAATATTTATCTGTAAAAATAATTAATAAATATTGATTTGAATTTGAACCGTCCGTTGTCGAAATGAACGGCTAGATGGACTCACTAAACCCATATAATGAACCGGCTCACTACAGGCCCCCCAATTCCCAATTGAGACAACTTTCTAATATTCTTTTTAGATTTGGGTTGAGTTTAAAAAGTAAATACCACATATTTTTTTATTTTTGTTTCAGTTTAATTATAAGGTAATCTTACCCCACTACTTGCCCAAACCCAAACCGGCCGAATAGATTTACAATGATTGACAAGTTTAATCTTAATAAGTTATTATGTTGTGTCTACATTATATTGAAATTGTTTTGTTATGGTACCTATTTTTTATTTATTTTATTTTCAATCATGATCAATTTTTTTCTAATTGAAGTATCTTATCTTGATTTTAGAAGGATGTATATTTTGATGCAGATTATTTTAGTGACTTATTTTTTAACATCTATCTATTACTTTTATACTATATATTATTACAAGACGATTTTTTTATGAGAGTCGTTGTGCAAGCAACAAGTGGCAAAAGCTAGTTGAATTGTGATTAAAATTTTAAAGTAATACATGTTACCTTACGCTAACACAAATATTACATGAATTTTTTTAATTTTGAATTTAAATTAAAAAATTTCATATTTCATATTTTTATTTCCATAATTTTTTCTAATTTTTATGTCTACACATGTACAATATATCTACGCATTTACATATCTATATAAATAGGTGTAATGTTCCAAAAATTTACACATAAATTGGTTATCAAAATAAAATATAATAAATCTATATTATACATTATTGCATGATGACTTTTCGTGAAAGTCACTCTAAGTGCGACAAGTATCAAAAGTTAATTGGTTTGTGGTCCAACTTTTAAAATACTACATATTATCTTACACTAACAAAAATATTATAATCTTTTTTGAATTCAAATTCTAAGCTTGACATATTTCATATATAATATTTTTATTTCCATAACTTTATCTACTTATCTATATCTATACGCATATACATATAGTTTTTATTTTTATGTAATTAAGCATAATATTTTAAGAAATCACGTGGAGATTGATTTTCAAAATAAAAAATACAAATAATAGATATATTCTTATATAAAATTTTCTTTGGTAAGCAACATCTTATAAGGAAATAAATATATAATCATATCTCATTTAATTATACATGACTTTGATTCTTTTAGAAAAAGTATTACCTCTTTTTTATTTTTTATAAATAAGTTTTACAGTAGAATTTTTAAAAAAGTATACGAATAACGGTCAAGATAGATTCTATAACAACAAAGCGCTTGCTATTATTTATGAGGTTGTAAATCGGTTGTTCTGTCATCGCAAGAATGTGTCTAGATTAGATTAAGTGAGTTGAGGTTATATTTTAACAAACTCATCCTAAGCACGTTAATATTTTTTTAACCGCTGTAAAATTACTTATCTTTAAAATCTACGAGTTGACTAATCATTTAAACTGTTTTAATTTGATCAATTAAGTAGGTTGACTATTAAAAATAAATTAAAAAAGATAACAAAAGATTAAAAGAAATTATTTCCTTAGAATTTTTTAAATTTCAAATTTTAAAACAAAAGATATAAAGATGTCACACAATGTTAAAGATAAAAAAATGTTAAAGATAAAAGCAACCAAATTGAGAAATTATACTAAGTGCATTTAAATTTTTGTTAGATGGGTAGTATTATTTTTAGAATATCTTTATAGCAAATTGAGTTGGATAATATGCAGATTACTAAATTTTACTTGCATTATAATATCTTTATTTTTAAGTAATATAAATTCAATCAATAAATATCATATCTTTTGCAGATTTTTAAATATTAGATTGAATTTCTTTTTCCAAATTTTAGTATGGGTAGATAAATATTGCATTAACAAATTTTGTAAATTTTTATTTATTTTGTTATTCTATTCAAAAAAATATTGACTAAAAAATATTAAAATATTAATTTTAACATTTCACTAGAAAATAGAGTTTAAAATAAAATATTGAAGATGTTTCAAGTTGCACATGCTATGAAAACGACGTACTTTATATTGCATTATCGCAGTAAGATTTTATTAACTATTAAAATTTTTAAAAATATATATATTGACAAGACAAAATATTTCTCATTTTAATTCACACGATCCATGCATAACACAGGTTTTTGCTAGTAAATCTATATTATAAGGGAGGACGGTGTAGGGGCTCCAAAAGATATTTTCACAATGACAATTGAGATTAATTTGATCTAATAGTTGGAGTTCATTGATTTTTTTAAATAAAAGTTACTCTCTCAAAATCTTGGAATGTACCAATTGTGATTTATAACATTCCAAGTAATGAAAGTAAAAAAGGATAGAAGGATTTCTAAGATTTGAAGTACAATTGTAATTTCAAAGATTGGAATGCACCAAATGGAAATGATTTGGGTTGGTTTCCAAGATTGGAATGAACCAATTGTAAAGTAACCCAATTGTGATTTCAAGGAGATTGTAAAGTAATTCAATTTGGATTTCCAAGTTTTAATAAATGGAATGCACCAATTGTGTATAGTATAGATTACGTTAGGTTTGTATAAAATCATGATTATCGGGATATTAACTTCATTACTTATTTTGACTAATTTTATTACTATTTTGATTTTGTGAGGATTTTAATTTCTATATCTTACGTTGGACCTTTTAATTATTTGATATTCCAAGCATCAAAAATAGAAAAAATTACAATAGCTGATAAAAAAAAAATCTATTTTCACACCACTACTCTTTCTCCAGAACCACCAACATTGCTTTCAACCGGCAAGGTTAGTCTCTACCACGTAATTTTTTTATTCAATCTTTCACATGTTTATTTGCAACTTTCTGATATTTATTATCTCTCTCAATCAGACGATCACCACCCTTATTTTCTATCGCCATCATCCACCCAATTGCTGCCTTTGCTACGGAATAACTTAAGTTCGACACATGTACTACCTAAAGATAGCTTTTCCATTGATTAAAGAGAATATATATATACAAGACTATGTTCCTAACTAGATTCCTTAAATTAAGCAATTTAAAAATCAAATAAAAAAAAGTCTACTTCCTAGACTATTTTAGATTACTTAAATCAAGGAATTTGGAAATTAAACAAAAAGGAAAAGTCTACTTCATAAACTAGATTCCTTAAATCAAGGAATTTGAAAATCAAATATAAGGAAAATCTACTATAGGAAACTATCTAGATAATTATAGGAATTCAAGAAAATGAAAAATTACAAAGAGAAATAAGGAAATCTAAATTAATTAGTGCTATTATCTTCTACATGCCCCCGCAAAATGACGCACCGAGAGGAGATTTCAATCTTGTCCTTCTAGAATTAAAACCAAGTTTGTGGAGATGGCTTGGTGAGAGCATCCGCCAACTGACATGCGGAGGAGACATGGGCCACCCAAAGAGAACCACCTTGACCTTGCTCGTGAATCAAATGGTAGTCTAAAGCAACATGCTTCATTCGGGAATGAAAAATCGGGTATGAACACAAGTATGTAGCACCAACATTGCCACAATAGATCGCCAGTTGTTGAAAGAGAGAAACACCAAGTTCAGTGAGTAGAGAGCATAGCCAGCGGAGCTCAGCTGTCGTGGTAGCAGCTGAGCGATATTCGGCGTTAGTCGATGAGCGAGCCACAATACGTTGCTTCTTGAAACTCCAGGAGATAAGATTGCGACCAAGGTAAAGAAGATAATGCACTAGTGGAAGTAAAGTCATCTTTGTTACCTGCCCAATTGACATATACACTTTCACATTCTAAAAAGATAGATAAATTACATAAAGAAAAAACAGGAAATAGAAAAAATAGGTGGCATTCTTTATTCTTTATTTTATTTGTTTCGTTAAAAGTAGAAGGAAAAGAAAAAAAAATACTACGTAGGAATAAGAATTGAGGAGATTTTTTTTAGTTAATAACATTGTTTTAGTATATAATCTATAGATAGTATATATACTATGATGCACATAGGCTCTATAAAGCAAGGATACATGTATCTTTATTACTTTTATTTAAAGGATGATACAATGATCCATTTTGATTATTTTTATTGTTATAATTGTTCGTGTAAATGAGAAGAAAATACCTATAAAAGTGATAATATTTCCCTGTAAATTTCTACAAGATTGATTTTGCTCAGTTATAATGTTTTTGCTCTCCAAAAAGTAAAGAAACTGTAAAACTGAAAGACATGATTGAAAATGGCTATAACCATTGTCGCACCTGAAATAAAATGCTTTGGCCCTCTCGTGCTATTCAGTTGAGCGATGCGGAATAAAATATTAATTTCAATTCGACGAAGATCCACAACACCATTGATGCCAACAACAAATTAAGGCCAATTCATCACCGTTTTTGCTCTCATTGACAGAGTTGGTTTTACTTTAGAAGTCAGAATCGTAATTAGAAGGCCAAGTTTCTACATATTGATTACTCATAAAATGCATGGTTGTGCAATACGAAACTCAAGACATCTAGAGCGTTGATGGCTAATCACAAAGCAGAACACCTTTAGTGCTGCCTGATTTTTATGGATTCAAATATTTCATTCATATACGGAGAGTTGGGCTTGGCTAAGAACACAGGTGAAGTCCAATAGTTCGGTGGGGATTGACATGTGCTAGCAAATGAGTTTTTAGGTAGAAACCAAACATCATAAATGGAAAAGCAGGGAAATCATTGATGATACTGTAGGCCTATAAATTTTCAGCGTATCACGAGTTTGCCAACTCTGATAGGTTCACCAGAAGGACAAGATGACACTCATACCTCAGAGGCTAACAAGAACATTGCTGCCAACACAGAAAAGCCCTTATCACATCCTTCTATATCCCAAGAATCAGCTTTGCGAGTTCATGAGAATCCAGAAGTAGAAGACGATTCAAGTAGCTCTGACTCTATTTTTTCTAGATGTACTCCCCAGTTGCAGCTCAACGTATTTGATACCTTCACTGGGCCTCGTAACTCTTCTGCCATGCCAGTCATGATGACGAACACACTCACCCTGGAAGAACAAGTTGCTCTACTAATAAAAAATGTTGAAGGATTGATAAAATCATTGGAGGATCGCAACCATGAAATTATGTCTCTAAAAAAACAAGATAGAAAGCATGGGAAACTCAAGTCATGAGACCTCCAACAAAGGAAAAGAGACTCTTAACGACTTGTTCATTTCTCCAGATGGCTCAATTCCAATCGATCAACTAAAAGATTTCATCTTAGGCGCCATCAAGCATAAGAACGAGGAGATACCAAAGTCTTCTGCCACTTATTCCAAGCCTTACACTCGAAGGATTGACCATTTGACGATACATGTTGGCTACCAGCCACCAAAGTTTCAACAATTTGATGGCAAGGGTAATCCAAAACAGCATATCGCCCACTTTGTCGAAACATGCAATAATGCTGAAACTGATGGAGATCTTCTTGTCAAACAGTTCGTTCGCACACTCAAAGGAAATGCTTGTGATTGGTATTGTGACCTTGAGCCTGGCATGCTTGATAATTGGGAGCAACTGGAACAAGAGTTTCTCAACCGATTCTATAGCACTCGTCGTACTGTCAGTATGGTAGAGCTTACCAGTGCTCACCAATGGAAGGATGAACCTGTTATTGACTACATCAACAGATGGAGACATCTAAGTCTGAATTGCAAAGATAGATTATCTGAAACCTCTGCAATTGAGATGTCTATAAAAGGCATGCAATGGGGGCTACAGTATATTTTGCAAGGAATGCCGCCCAAAACCTTTGAGGAATTGGCTACTCGAGCCCATGACATAGAACTTAGTATTGCAGCAAATGGAAGTCGAGGTTTACCAACGCCAGATTCCTACAGAACCAAAAACAAGCCAGACATGCACAAAGGGGAAAAATTTCCAATCAAAGTAGACAGAAAGGAGTCCATGGCTATGAGAGTTGCACCAGTCAAGATCTCCACTAAGCCCAAGGAGAAAGAAGCAGAAAAGTTTGTTCCTCGCCAAGAGAGGGAAAAGAGAAGGTTAACTCTGAAGGAGATGCAAGAAAAGGAGTATCTATTTCCCGATCAAGAAGTCCCTATGATGCTTAACCAACTACTAGATCTAAAACTCATTGACCTACCAGAAATGAAGTGACCTGAAGAGGCTAACAAGGTTAATGATCCAAACTACTGTAAATACCACCGCTTGGTTAGCCACCCAACTCAACGATGCTTCATCTTGAAGGAAAAGATTGTGGAACTAGCTAGTCAAGGAAAGATTATTTTGGAAGAGAAAAAGGAAAATGCAACTGCCAATCAAGCTGGAGTTACTCTCCTGGAGGAAACTCAACAAATTGAAGATCACAGAGTGTGAAGATTCAATTTGGGTCATTTGCTCCAATTGAAATAATGGTGCCATGTCATTCCACTGAACTACTACTTGGGGCTAATACTTTTGTCAATGTAGACGACACTGATAATAAAGGATGGATTCTTGTCACTCGGAAGAAAAAACACACATCGACCAAAGAAAAGTTCAAGGAGAACTACTGCAAGTAGGTAACAAAGGAAGAAGAGAATGCATAAAAAGGCTTTAGAATCGTCAAAGAATTTGTACGTCCAAAGGCCATGTACTCCAATTACCCTTTTGGACTTCTTGACTGAGTCAATTCGCAATGTTGATTGTCTTGTAACTTCATGCAACATGGTGAATGTCGAAGAATCTGAGAATCCAAAGCCCGAATCACCTCTAGCATCTAAACACACTCCCATCAAGCCCGACTCTCAAACTTGTGCCAATAATTGCACTGTTTACATGGAAACTATTACATTCTCTGACAAAGACATGTTGTTTGGTTCAACACCACATAATCGCCCGCTCTTCGTCACTGGATATATATATGCGAATAAAGGGTTAATAGAATGCTCCTAGATGGAGGATCTGCTATCAACATCTTGCCACTCCGTACTATGAAGCAACTTGGTATCGCAATAGATGAGCTCTCACCTAGTCGTCTTATGATCCAAGGGTTTAATCAAGGGGGGCAAAAAGCCATTGGTGTAATTCACTTGGACTTACTCATGGATGATATGACATCAAGTGCATTGTTTCACTTGATTGATGCCAAAACCTCATACAATGTGTTGTTAGGGCGACCATAGCTTCATGACAATGGCATCATCCCATCAACCCTCCACCAATGCTTCAAGTACGGTTGAGATGGCATGATAAAAAAGGTCATAGCCGATGACAAACTATTTAGCGAAACCGAATCCCACTTTGCCGATGCAAAATTCTACTTGACAAACATCGTGTTGGCAGAATTAGAGCCAATGGTTTCTTCATCAAGCTACAAGTTTTCGAGGGCCAATGACCTTCAAATTGACAAGAAGACTGTTCTCACTAGTAAGAAGTAGAAAGACAAGGATAACCATCATGTGGAAAATTTACCAGAAAAGAAAAGCATACCAGTACTTCGTTATATGGCGAACTTGAAGAAAAGCGAAGATCCAATGTTGGAAGGATTGACTCTCCCTGTCACTAACCTTAACGAAATAAAGGTTACTCCACCCTTGAAAGGATTCGTTCGAGCAACACAAAGTCCAAATATAGAATGTGATAATTTGCCTTCAAAACGGACCAGCGGCTTTGATCCTAATGCTTATAAACTTTTTGCAAAAGCTGGGCATAGTCCTAAGGATTCAACCACACTGGGGAAACTCTTGCCTGAAGTAACTAGCGAAGAGGTATATGGTCTTAATTCAACTCAAAAAATGCTCAAGCAGAAAGGGTATGCTTAAAGACTCCCAAGCAGGCCTTGGATACATTGCACCAACTCCTGCTCGTATTTTTGTAAAGAAGTCAAATAACAACTACATAACAGCGGAGGAGGATCCTTCATCAATGACATCAAAGACATCTGTGTTTGACCGCTTAAGCACTCCAAAATCACATAGGTCTGTCTTTAACCATTGACATTCCAAAATGAAGTTACCTCAACATCCACTCAGAGAAGATCTATCTGAAGCAGATTAGGGCTGTCAAAGCAAGGCTCTACACCATCTGATTTGCGCTAATTTATCCAAAGCGAGTCAAGCATACGAGCTGAGGTATCCTTGCCAAGTGTTCCTCGCAAGTCTATCCATAGTCGATTGAGTGTTTCAAGTACTCCCATTGGAAAAGGCTCAAAGCAAAGGAATGATCTCCCGTCAGAGGATGATAGTAGGTTGAAGAGTACAGTGCCCTCTCGCATGAAGCGTCATACTACTCTTGTCGTGAACGATGATGAGACATTGAAAGTGAGACGACAAACAATGGTAATAACTAAGAGTCCTTCTAAGGAACTGGATAAGTGTTTTGACGACGAGTGTCTCACTTCCTCATACCACATCACAGCTTCTTGTAATGAAGTTCAAATGGAGGAAGATACTGAAGATGCTCCTCCAGAGTTAGAAGAAAGAGTAAAGTCCACTGTTGATGATCTAAAAGAGATCAATCTAGGGACTGAAGATGATCCATGACCAACCTACATCAGTGCTTTGCTCAATGCTGAAGAAGAGAAGGATTACATTGAGCTTCTACAAGAAAACAAAGATATTTTTGCTTGGAACTACAGAGATGCCAGGGTTAGATCCAAAAGTCGTCGTTCATCATTTAGCCGTAAAACATGGTGCTTGCCCTGTCAAGCAATCTCAACGACGCTTTCGATCGGATTTAGTTCCTAAAATTGAAGTAGAGGTCAATAAACTCATTGAAGCTGGATTCCTCCGAGAAGTCAAGTATCCTACATGGATTTCAAGTATTGTCCTAGTGACAAAGAAGAATGGGCAAATCCGAGTCTGTGTTGACTTTCGTGACTTGAACAACGCTTGTCCGAAAGATGATTTTTCACTTCCTATAACTGAACTCATGGTTGATGCCACCACAGAACACGAGGTCCTATCATTCATGGATGGTTCATCAGGATACAATCAAATTCGTATGGCCCTACGAGATGAAGAACTTATAGCACTACGTACCCCAAAAGGTATCTACTGCTACAAAGTTATGCCTTTCGGCTTGAAAAACGCAAGCGCCACATACCAAAGGGCAATGCAAAAGATTTTTGATGATGTATTTCACAAAAATGTTGAGTGTTATGTCGATGACTTAGTCGTGAAGACAAAGAAATAAGCCGATCATCATGAAGATTTGAGGCAAGTGTTTGAACGATTACGGCGATACCAACTTAAGATGAATCCATTGAAGTGCGCATCTGGAGTTACATCTAGAAAATTTCTTGGTTTCATTGTGCACCACCGTGGCATAGAAATTGATCAATCTAAAATTGATGCTAGCATGAAGATGCTTGAACCCCGAAATATTCATGAACTGAAGAGTCTTCAAGGGCGATTGGCTTACCTTCGTCGCTTCATATCAAACTTGGCTGGTCGTTATCAACCATTTAGTTGCCTCGTGAAGAAAATGACTCCTTTCGAATGGGATAAAGCTTGAAGCAATGCTTTCAAAAGCATCAAGTCATATCTAATGAAACCTCTAGTTTTGACTGCCCCTATACCGAGACGACCGCTAATCCTTTACACTGCGGCGCAAGAGTGCTCTATTGGAGCTCTACTTGCTCAAGAGAATGATAAAGGGAAGGAAAGTGCTCTATATTTCTTGAGTAGGATGATGTTGCCTTATGAGTTTAACTATTCCGCAATCGAGAAAATGTGCCTAGCCTTGTCTTTGCAATTCAGAAGTTACGACATTATTTTCAAGCTCACACTGTTCATCTCATTTCCAAGGCCAACCCAGTCAAATACGTCATGACAAAGCCAGTCTTGTCCGATCGATTGGTGAGATGGTCACTTCTTTTTCAAGAATATGAGATCATCTATGTGTCTCAAAAAGCGGTGAAAGGGCAAGCTTTGGCCGACTTCTTAGCAAACCATCCTATACCTGCCGAATGAGAGTTATCCGATGAATTGCCAGATGAAGATGTCATGATTGTAGAAGTATATCCTCCATGGACCATGTACTTTGATGGCGCATCTCATCGTAGTGGTGCAGGCGCTGGTGTTGTATTCATTACTCTAGAGGGAGACGTCTTACCATACACTTTCACTCTCACACAAAATTGTTCAAGTAACGAGGCTGAGTACCGAGATCTTATACTCGGACTGGAAATGACCGTTGAAGCAAAGCACTTGCAACTCAAGGTATATGGAGATTCACAGCTAGTAATTAACCAACTCCTTGATATCTATGAAGTGGGGAAGCCTGAACTTATTCCATTCAATAACTATACATGTCGCTTGATCACATGGCTTGGCGGAGTCACTTTAGAACACGTGCCAAGAGGTGAAAATAAGCAGGCAGATGCACTTGCAAAGCTCGCTGCCAATCTTGCTTTACCTCATCAAGAGACGCACGTTGCTTTATGTCGAAGTTGGGTCATACCTCCGATCTTTGACGATGAAATCAATGGTGAAGGGGAAGTGAATGCCATTTTAGTATTTGAGATTGAAACAGAAGATTGGCGCCAACCAATTGTTGATTACCTGCAATATGGGACACTGCCTAACGATCCGTATAGAAGAACTGATGTGAAACGTCGTGCCTCCCGATTCATCTACTATAAAGACACTTTATCGCAGGTCTTTTGAAGGGTTATTTCTTCATTGCTTAGGTGAAAGTGAAGCCAAGCAAGCTTTAGAAGAAGCTCATTCTGGGATATGCGGCGCCCATCAATCAGGACCCAAACTCCATTTCTCCGAATCAAAAGAATGGGTACTATTGGCTCACTATGGTTAAGGATTGTATAGAGTATGCCAAGAGATGTCAAGCTTGCCAATTCTATGCCAACCTTATACATCAACCGCCGGAGCCACTCCATCCTACTATCACTTCCTGGCCTTTTGATGCATGGGGGCTGGATATTGTAGGACCTCTGCCAAAGTCGTTTGGTGGCCATTTGTACATCTTGGCTGCAATAGATTACTTCTCCAAGTGGCCCGAGGCTATTCCATTAAAAGAGGTAAAGAAAGAAGATGTTGTCAAATTCATTCAGAGCAATCTTATTTTTAGATTCGGGGTACCACGCTACATCATCACTGACAATGGAAAGCCTTTCCACAATAGTGCGATGAGTAAACTTTGTCAAAAATTTCAGCTCAACCAATATACATTTTCTATGTATAATCCACCTGCAAATGGTCTTGCGGAAGCATTCAACAAGACTCTTGGAAACTTATTGAAGAAGGTGGTTGCCAAATCAAAGAGGGATTGGCCTGAAAGAATGGAAGAAACTCTTTGGGTGTACCGAACCACGTACCGAACTCCTACACAAGCTACTCCATATTCGCTAGTTTATGGTGTGGAAGCTGTTCTACCCCTCAAACGCCAATTCCATCACTAAGAATCCCCATTCAAGAAGGTCTCACTCATGAAGAAAATGCTCGCCTACGCCTTGAAGAATTAGATGCACTCGATGAAAAGAGGTTGGAAGCGCAACAACGCCTTGAGTGTTATCAAGCTCGCATGTCAAAATCATTCAATAAGAAGGTTTGCCTTCGTTCTTTCCAAAAAGGGGACTTGGTTCTCGCTGTGAGAAGACCTATTGTTACCACTCACCGAATTTGGGGCAAATTTACTTCCAAGTGGGATGGACCATATGTGGTACAAGAAGTTTACTCAAGTGGTGCTTACAAATTGGTCGCTGAAGATGGCTTAAAAGTTGGCCCCATTAATGGAAAATTTCTAAAACGCTTCTACCCTTGAAGAGCAAGCTTACTCCATGACGCACGAGCCTAAATTGCATGTTACTCCTAGCCTGCATGAGTCTAAACAGTGGACGGAAAACCAAAAAAATGGGGGTACTTTGAACTAAATTTGACTTAATCCCATTTTGGCTATGTAGGCAGCTTGAATTTCAAGCGCAGCCATCCAAACAAAAAAAAAAATCTCTTCGAACTACATTTTACTTGATCCTATTTTGGGTATATAGGCAGCTTGAATTTCAAGCCCAGTCACCAAAAAATGGGATCAAGTCAAATGTAGTTCAAAGATTTTGTAGGGCGACTTTTCGTGAGAGTCACCCTTAGCGCGACACATGGCACCGCCAAAAAAAGTATTAATAAAAAAATTAATATCAAATCAAATTTATAATTAGATGTAAATGTAATTGTGATAGTATTATTTCCAAAACAAAAAGATTTAAGGTGAATAATACTTCCAAAAAAAGTATACACAATCAAGATTAAATTTAAATTAAAGTTAGATTTGCTAATTCATTATGCAGATAGGAAATAGCAATATTAACAAAATAATCTCTGCTTCCTTGGAGGGATTTAATATCCTTTTGGGGGATGGAGAAATGATTTAATATTAGAATTAGATTTGTTAATTTATTATGTAAATAGGAAATAGCAATATTAATAAAATAACCTCTTCTTTATTGGGAGGGATTTAGTATCCTTTTAGGGAGAAAATCAATATACGGGGATTTAAAATAAAAAATTTAAAGAAAACCTAAAATCATCTATATTTTGTTTCTATATAACTTCGCTTCTATATATTGCTAAAAGGTTTCTTTATTATATAAATTTCATTGGTTCATATTTTTCTTATCAGGGAACATTATCCTTCATAATTTGCTAGGTGAATCTCATCCTTATTTTAATATTTTGATATTTTAATATTTTAAATATTGTTCAAGGAATTTATTATCACCACCAAACACATTTTTACAGGTAATTTGGTTTAGCATATTCTAAAACCTTTTCATCCAGTTTTGGATCGCTCACATCACCGATTGAAGGTAAACTTTCTTTATTCCTTGATTATCTGAAGTGGTTTTCTAATTTTTAATAATCACTGCGAGCTTGTGAGTTGTCATTGAGATTAGAACATTAGTTACAGTGTCAGTAAAAAAGGCCATACAATACTACGCACGGGGACAAATTAAGCACTTGGGGGTGAGAATAAAGCCACGAATTTATACTTGAGGTTTTACATAAAAGAAAAGACTCACATGATCATAAATTTACATAAGAGAAAAAACTCACATAATCATAAATAGTTAGATTGTTCAGAAGGATGAGATTGATTTGATCTAATAACTCAATTTTATTTTATGGTTCACATTTTTTTAAAGTCACTTTAAAAGTCAAAACCCCGGAACCACTACAAGAGAGCAAGGGCTCAACTTTAAGGGCAATAACTCACATCAACAGAATTTTCCCTGATGTTTTGGAACAATTCGAATATGAATGTTTGATTTTCCCTGAAATGAGATCCAAGAAAATATCACCGAAGCGAAAGAAGTTGAATTAATCTTTCTATATTATTCTTTCATGTTATGAAGTTCCGTTCAATTAATCTTTCTACATTGTTCTTTCATGTTATGAAGTTTCGTCCAATTAATCTATCTACATTGTTCTTAGCAATATGAATGTTGATAGCACGGGACAGATAAGAAGGTGGTAATGTTCATCCATTTTTAAATAAATGAACAAAATTGTATTTTTTTAATTATTGGTGAAATATAAAATATACAAAATTCTTTTCCTTCTTTTTTTTTTGTTTTTTTTTTTAGGGGGGGGGGGGGGGGGGGAGTTGCACTAATTAATGTTCATCACAAGTCGTACACAATTTTCTTTGGATTTCTCCTCAATTATTTCAAAATAAGACTTGGACAGATATTTCTAAATAAAATATTAATTGAGATTCGAATAGATATTTTCTTACCAAAACATTCATCTACAGATTTTCTTTCTCATAAAGTTTAGTATTTTCTTAATAAAATTCCATCTCTCTCTATAAAATGAAATGTTAAATTATTTTCTCCACATTCCAAATATAGCTTCAAAGTTTTGAGTCTCTAGCATGCTCGAAAAAGAAATAAAAAATCTGTGAAATTTCAATATTAGAAACCAGTGAATAGATTAAAGCTTTTATAGTTTGAAAGTAAAAAATACGTGTAAGATAATAATTTGAAAATAAAAGTAATTAACGGTAAGCACAAAACGTATCTAACAAATTTTTGTTTTTGAATTTAAAATATATCAAATCTTATTCTTTCTTAATATAATTTTTTGTTTCTATAATGAGTTTAAAAATTCTTATAACTGCATTCATATAAGAATTAGAATAAAAATAATAAAATTCAATCATGTTTGTTGTGCTAACAAAATTTGTTTTTTTTTTTTTTTTTGCTCAGCTAGACAAAAATTTGTTAGACTTAGCTTACTACCGTATTTGGTTAATGGTGTAAAAAATATACATATTTTTGCTATTTAATATACTGAAATTGTATTAGTTTTGCATTCGTATCAACAAAGTATACTTCTACACGTCCCGTGCATATATAGCACGGGATTTTTTCTAGTACTATATATTATTGCATGACGATTTTTTTATGAGAGTCGTAGTGCAAGCAACAAGTGGTAAAAGCTGGTTGAATTGAGATCAAAATTTTAAAGTAATACATATTAACATATTACCTTACGCTAACATAAATATTACATGAATTTTTTTTTAATTTTGAATTCAAATTAAAAAACTTTTCATATTTCATATTTTTATTTCCATAATTTTTTCTAATCTTTATGTCTACACATGTACACATATATCTACGCATTTACATATAAATTGGTATATTGTTCCAAAAAATAGAATATAATAACTCTATACTGTATATTATTGCATGACGACTTTTCGTGAGAGTCGCTCTACGTGCGACAAGTATCAAAAGTTAATTGGTTTGTGGTCCAACTTTTTTGGTACTACACATTACGTTACACTAACGAAAATATTGTTTGAATCTTTTTTGAATTCAAATTCAAAACTTGATATATTTCATATATAATATTTTTATTTTCATAATTGTCTCTACTTATCTATATCTATACACATATACATATAGTTTTTATTTTTATGTAAGCATAATATTTTAAGAAATCACGCAGAGATTGATTTTCAAAATAAAAAGTACAAATAAATAGACATAATCTAATATAAAATTTTCTTTGGTAAGCAACATCTTATAAAGAAATAAATATATAATCATATCTCATTTAATTATCCATGACTTTGATTCTTTTAAAAAAGTATTACCTCTTTTTTATTTTTTATAAATAAGTTTTACAGTAAAATTTTTTAAAAAAAGTATACGAATAACGGTCAAGATAGATTCTATAACAACAAAGCGCTTGTTATTATTTATGAGATTGTAAATCGACTATTCTTGTCTAGATTAGATTAAGTGAATTGAGGTTATATTTTAACAATCTCATTCTAGGCACGTTAATATCTTTTAAACTGTTTTAATTTGATCAATTAAGTAGGTTGACTATTAAAAATAAATTGAAAAAGATGACAAAAGATTAAAATAAATTATTTCTTTAGAATTTTTTTAATTTCAAAATTTAAAATAAAAGATATAAAGATGTCACACAGTGTTAAGAATAAAAGCAACAAAACTGAGAAATTAAACTAAGTGTATTTAAATTTTTGCTAGATGGGTAGTATTATCTTTATAATATCTTTATGGCAGATTGAGTTGGATAATATGCAGATTACTAAATTTTACTTGCATTATAATATCTTTATTTTAAAGTAATATAAATTCAATCAACAGATATCATATATATATATATATATATATATATTTTTTTTTTTTTTTTATCTTTTGTAGATTTTTAAATATTAGATTGAATTTCTTTTTCTAAATTTTAGTATGGATAGATAAATATTGCATTAACAAATTTTGTAAAATTTTTATTTATTTTCTTATTCTATTCAAAAAAATATTGAGACTAAAAAATATAAAAATATTAATTTTAACATTTTCACTAAAAAATAGAGTTTAAAATAAAATATTAAATATGTTTCAAGTTGCACATGCTATGAAAAAGACGTACTTTATATTGTATTATTGCAGTAAGAATTTATTAACTATTAAAATTTTAAGAAAAATATATATTGACATGATAAAATATTTCTCATTTTATTTTACACGCTCTATGCATAGCATAGGTTTTTGCTAGTAAATCTATATTACAAGGAAGAACGGTGTAGAGTATCCAAAAGATATTTTCACAAGGACAATTGAGATTAATTTGATCTAATAGTTGGAGTTCATTGATTTTTTTAAGTAAAAATTATTCTCTCTCAAAATTTTGGAATGTTCCAATTATGATTTCTAACACTCCAAGTAATGAAAGTAAAAAAGGATAGAAGGATTTCTAAGATTTGAAGTACAATTGTGATTTCAAAGATTGGAATGCACCAAATGGAAATGATTTGGGTTGGTTTCCGAGATTGGAATACACCAATTGTAAAGTAACCCAATTGCGATTTCAAGGAGATTGTAAAGTAATTCAATTTAGGTTTCCAAGTATTAATAAATGGAATTTGAAAAGCTAGAGCAGGAAAACTTCGTTACGGTGTAACGCGACGCACCACAATTATCAAGCACATGCGATCACAACCGTTCATGAAAAATAAATAAACTAATTAAAAATAAATTAATTAGTAACCATGGAATAAAAAAAATATTCATTTAATTTTTTTTGTTTTGTTTTTAAAAAGTTCGGGTCGTTACAATCTATCCCCCTTAAAGAATTTCGTCCTCGAAATTTTGTGTAACGATCTGCGTTGATGATGTGTCTATGGCGTATGAACCTCTATGTCAGGGGGTTTTGAACTTTGCAAATTCATAAAATAATATGTTCACATGATCAAATAATATTTATCACCATCTTTGCACAATTATGAGAGCCAAAGCCTACAACCTTGTGAAGAGAGCACATAAGTGTACACGTTGTGTTCTCTACCTAAACCTAGTTATCTCACCGTCATGTCAATACTCCTACCTTAACTCTTTCCTTACTCACACAACTCCAAAGACCCGCCTCTCATCAACTCGTGAGGTGTTTAGTGTGTGTGGTGACAATTCTTTCTCTTTTAGCTCCTCATCTATTGGGTCTATGCTAAATTCGTAGGGATTAGAGTAATAGACTGATTTCGCTTCGAAATTGATGAAACATCTTTCTTGGACTCGGAGCCTAATATTTACCAAAAATATTTATATAGTAGACTTAAGTATACTATATCTTAAAAAAAAAAAAACTCAGAAAGTCTAACTAAACGATCAAACTCTCGGGTCTTGTGATCTACCCATTCTACCCAAGGTCGCAGTGGTGAACCTATGCTCTGATACCACTTGTAACGCCCCACTTTTTCGAGACATTAATTAAAATATTTTCTTCTTTATTTTATTATTAAAGTATAAATCAAAGAAATATCACTAATTCAAAATACAAGGAAATATGATAAATCAGAGTTTTTAAAGTGCGGATGTGACATCGACAAAAAATATTTCTTAGGGTTTACATTTATTTGAAAAATAAGATAAACAGAGTATCTACGGGTAAAACAACGTAACACCGGCAAGGTCTTCTCTAGCAGCTCTCGACTCTTCTTGCTCGGACCGATTCTCCAACTACTCATCACAATCTGGTATGAAACACCAGGGGCAGAGAAGTTGCTCCAAATGAGTAATGAAACTCAGTAGGAAACAATACCCGACAACCAAACCCAGAGATAACATGCATGCTCAACAGGATATACATAGACAACACAAATAATAACAGAATCTAAATAACAAAAGATAAACACGAAGGTATGTTATGAATTCGTTCTTTTAAGTTTCTAGGAATTCCACCGAGGAACGCCATTTCTTACCCAACTATCTAACATAGGGCACTCAGTTGATATTGACCAGTCCTTACCTACCCAGGGTCTGTAGTCTGAGGTTATGTACCCGACTTGAATACTGACCCGGCAAGGAAGGAACCTTCTACCGTTCACTCAGGTCAATAACTACCTCACCCTAGTTAGATCCGACCGAACGTGGCGTCACCAGGTCAGGTACCAACGAACCTTAGCCGCTTCCCCTTAATCGGCTCAAGGACGCCCAAGACACTGGCCGTCACTCCCTCGGGGTCCGGAGCTGCCTTCGCAGACGTCCCCGAAGTCACCCTCAACCGTCTCCAACAACTCCTAGTTGGGGTCCTTTAAACATATCCACAAAATCAAACACGGGACGACGCCCAACAATAACCTTGCCACGACGGGCCTTTCAAATTCATTTTATTCTTTTCCATTAACGTTCACTTACTTGTCTCTATACAGTTCAACTAATTATAATGCACACTCGACACCCTCCGCTGCCTTATCCAAGTGTCATTCGAACCGGTGTCTCTAACGTTCAATCTATGTTTTCCCCAAAACACAGTTAAGTAAATTTCACATAAAATCGGGCAACATAACGACTATACCAAGACGTTTTCAACATTTCAAATAACTCATTCAGAAGTCCAATGACATAACAACAACAACAATATTCATAATATAACTCAATAGTAGATCCATACATGTTATTGATTAAAAAGTCTCAAACGGTAAACTTACTCATACGAAATCTCACGGACATCCATAAACATAAATAAAGTGTGAGTGTATCCATGTGCAAGTGTACAGTGTATCATTAATTGGGCCGAGACACGTGATCAAACACCCTAACTGGCAATTTATGATTCCAAAAGTAAATAAATAAATTGTGCAAGTCCTTATTTTAGAACATTGTGTCATCTAACATTCTAAATGCTTAATCGTGTGTTAATTGAATTAAAATAAATTTAATTGCTTCTTCAAAACAGTTAATAACTGAACAAACAATATGCTACATATCGTTCAATGGGAATGGGCTTCTCCTAAAACTTACCTGTAATATAGCTAAATTTATAAAGCAACGTAATATGATAAATTTTATAAATTCTTTAATAACAGAGCCTTCAAGTTGCTATAATTGAGAGATGTGTGTGTATACACACACACACACACACACACACACACACACACACATATATATGTATGTATGTATGTATAAGTTTACTCTAAAAGATAAGCGGACAGTTTCGA
Organism: Arctostaphylos glauca; assembly: GCA_019985065.2. Lineage (NCBI taxonomy): Eukaryota > Viridiplantae > Streptophyta > Magnoliopsida > Ericales > Ericaceae > Arctostaphylos > Arctostaphylos glauca. The sequence goes on along the minus strand of JAHSPW020000004.1, from coordinate 13,461,106 downwards.
TATTGCAAATTCAGTAAGGTCGCTTGAGCAAGATGAACTATTTTTTTCTTTTATGCGAAAATCTTAAGAATCTGTCAAAAGCAAAAACTCTCCGTGTTCCAATCATTGACAATTTTAGAAGATGAATCTTTATGGTGTATTCTAAATGACCACTCAAAAGAAAACTGAACTTACAATTACCGAATTAATTAATCGGAAAGAATATAACATATGAAGCATGTATATAAGAAATATAGGGAAGAAAATAAAGCAACAGTAGATCCGAATTGAAAGGCAAAAGGACATCGGTTGATCTTTTGTAATATATGAAATTCATCAAGTTTGTTTATTACTTCCTCAACTAAATATTAATTTCTGTCCATTCCAATGAAGAATTATTATACTAAAAATCCTATGTTTATACGGATGCATTTGTTGTACCCACAAGCTATTCTTTTCTTTTCGCTTGATTATGAACACCGAAATTCATGGATTTTTGTAACAAAAATCGTGCGAATAACATCAGAAATAGAACACCTAAAGGTTGAAGGTAAGATTCCCTACTAGATGCATTCGAAACATATTAACACATAAATTAGGAAGATTGTTGGAACATAAGCAATATAATTCATAAATCTACTGAGCATGGGTTATAAAAAAAAAAAAATGAAGAACATGAGTAATTTCTTTTCACACGAAACAATGATCAATACATGAATCTAAGGGCGGTAGGTACGGAATCCTACCTCGTGAATACGATTAAGTGAAGAACAAAGGAAATCAACCAAGTCTCGAACTCGACAGAACCTCCACTTTTCTCTAAAACTGCCATTCCTCTCTCTATAATCTCATTGCCTTATCTACTAAATTTGTGAAGGGAAGTAACAATTTTCTATTGATTTTTATAGGACATGTAGGAACGACCCTTTTAATATTCCCACTAAATTAAACAGCCATGAGCCATGAAGGAGTAAATCTTAAAACGTACTATTAATTTTTTTAAAATTCAATACTCAATGCCATCAAATACAATGAAGACCCATCAAACACAAGGAGTTACACGAATGGAATTTGAAAAGCTAGAGCAGGAAAACTTCGTTACGGTGTAACGCGACGCACCACAATTATCAAGCACATGCGATCACAACCGTTCATGAAAAATAAATAAACTAATTAAAAATAAATTAATTAATAACCATGGAATTAAAAAAAATATTCATTTAATTTTTTTTTGTTTTGTTTTTAAAAAGTTCGGGTCGTTACATGTCCAATCGACGTCAGAGAATGCATGGAGAGCCAAGGGAGAGCGACAATATAGAATAACTAGCGTACTACCCGTGCCTATGGCACTCCCTACAAATTTGGTAATAATTCATGAGCAAATTGCGTTGGATCCTAATATTGGCTGTAGATGATGTCAACTTTGCAATAATGGTCTAGTTGTATGCGATTGGTTATGATTACTTGGGGAAAAAAATCAAGTAACTTTAAGGTCAAGAACCACTACGAGATCTTGGAAAAGCAAAACCATAGTCACTACTCAGAATAATTCATATACTCAAAATTGCTAGCATATTATCTGTGTCTGTGGCACTACCAACGAAATTAAAACCACGAATTAGAGTTTAAAGTTTTTCAAATGTCAAAATTACCACTTAAAAGCAATTATAAATGTTTCTCAAATGCCAGAACCACATATTGTTGTTTTCGGTGTACGAAAATCAAATTTTCAGTCACACAATCTGTTACACAGTAAAACATAAGAACAGAAAAAATTATAGAAACTTACTATTTAAGCCAATCTTAGGGTTCCGAAAATTGACGAATTAAGGCAAGTAAATTACGTCCTCCACACTAGTGCTAATGGGACAATCAGACGTTTGCTTCCCAGGATAGAACGACTATCGACGAAATCAGTACTTCGATCTTTTCGACAGACGAACCAAGAAACTGCGGCGTAATCTCAGACAGGAATGATATGTATGCAATGCGTGTGTGCAGGAAAAACTGAAGACAGCCTTCTAGTTTTATAGGCATAGAGGTGTCCATTCGGAGACATTGCAACTAACCAGAAAGTTGCGACTGACCGGAAAGTTGCAACTGTTTAGAGAAGAACGCGTCCCTTAAAAAAAACGCGTCTGGATATATTTTTAGAAGATGGACTTCCGCGGTTTGAGTCATAGGTTAAAAGAAAATTCAATTCAATTCAATCCGGCCTAGACTAGTCCAAATTAATTTTCTCTAAAAAGAATATATTCATTAGCCCAAGCCCAAGCCCACAACCCTCGGCCCACGAGCCCGTGCCCGAACTGACCAGACCCGCCGGCCCGCCAGTCGGCGACAGCGGCGCACGCGCGCCCGTGTGGAATTGTGTGTGCGCTCGCCCGCTCACAAAATTTCTATGACCCTAAGGGCCAAGCCCTTGTGCAAAAATCCTAGTAATAAACTCAAGGATTTTTCATTCTCTAACCAATATAAGACAAACCCACATTCCTCCTTCTACAAACATTCATGTATGAGCATATAGCTCACTTTAAGAATAATTTCCAATTCATCCAAAAATTATATATGAAAACTAACCACATGAGGTCTATCTCTACTCGGAGACGAACACAACGGTATGTGGGACCACCCCATTCGAAGACCAGGTCCCACTTAATTTGTAACTCCAAAATTGAGGTTTTCAATAATTTTTTCCAACAATCCCCCACATTAATGAAATTGGCAGAGAAACCATGCTATGAGAGTGCAGACGCAGATGTTCTGAGAATACAGTAAGACGTATTCCATATAGAGTAAGGTAGCTTGTGACTTTGAACCTTCTCTTGTGAATAACTATCGGATTTACTAGCTAACCAATGAACGCGATGTCTTGAACTGTTCAACCGTTTGTGTAAAGCAAGACAACAATCATCACACGAAATACTTCTTGACGCGGTTTGGTTCTTACAATTGTACCCATTATGGCCCAGGGACACTCCTGGTCTTCTTGAATGTTTATAGAGATTTCAGCCCTTGACATTCTCATAGAAGCGGCCCTTTCACATTCATATATGTGATTCTTATTAAGAGTATCCTGCTATACTCCATTTGGTTTACCAAAATATAAGAATCATTAAAAGCATTACTTAACCTAAAACGCTGTAGGCATCACTGTTTTATCATAGGAATGGGTAGGAGACATAGTCTCCACGGTGATGTTCTTAAGTCACATACAACTCGGTTGTCCCTTTGAATCTAGATCTTAGGATCTCCAGTCAGCTAGGTAAGGTTGCTGTTATAGCAACTTTTATGATATGGGTTTTAGCCACATTCCCTTTGATGTATTGACAACTAATTATGTAGTTAACCCTTTGGTTAGCAGATCCGCGATGTTATTCTTTGATCTTACATAATCAATAGTAATAACTCTATTAGAAATTAGTTGTCTAACGGTATTATGTCGTCGACATATATGACGAGACTTCCCGTTATACAAATTACTCTGTGCTCTGCCTATTGTTGATTGACTATTGCAATGTGTGCAAATTGCAAACGCAAGTTTTGGCCAGTTTGGCATATCTTCTAAGAAGTAACGTAACCATTCAGCTTCTTCACCAGGCTTATCCAAAGCGATAAATTTTGACTCCATGGTGGATCTTGCAATACAATTTTTTTTGTTAGATTTTCAAGACACAGCAACTCCACCTAGAGTAAATACAAATCCGCTTGTGGATTTTGAATCATCGGTATCCAATATCCAGTTTGCGTCACTATATCCTTCTAGTACTGCTGGATATCGTGTATAGTGCAATCCATAATCAGCAGTGTATCTTAAATACCTAAGTACCCTGATTATAGCCGTCCAATGATCCTTACCGGGATTACTAGCATAGCGACTTAGCTTACTAATTGAATACGCTTATATCTGGCCTTGTACAATTCATCAAGTATATTAGATTGCTTATAACACGAGCATATTCTAATTGAGAAACGCTCGTACCTATATACTTATATAGGTGCAACGTTAAGTCTACCGGTGTTTTTGCTATGCTCTTGTCATTCTTGTTGAACCTTCGAGTATCTTCTCTATATAATATTTTTGAGGCAAGATGGTTCCTTCAGACGTCTGGTAGACCTAAGTCTTTCATATCAAACTTTGAGTTCAACAATTTCTTTGTAGCCTTGATTACTTGATCATTACTACCAATTATCAGCATATCATCCACATATAAACATACAATGACATAACCTTTGTCGGTTTTTTTGACACACACACATTTTTCACATTCATTGATGGTGAAACCATTCAAGATCATGACATTATCAAATTTTTCATGCCATTGTTTTGGCGCTTGCTTTAAATCATACAATGATTTAATAAGCTTACACACTTGTTGTCTTTTCCAACAACTTTAAAACCTTCTAGTTGTTCCATGTAGATCTTCTCCTTAAGGTAACCATTTAGGAAAGCTATTTTTACATCCGTTTGATGTATCTCGAGATTGTTCAATGCTGCAAACGCAATTAACATCCGAATGGATGTTATCTTAGTAACAGGTGAGTAAATGTTAAAGTAATCCAAACCTTCCTTCTGTCTGTATCCTTTAACGACTAGTCTCGCTTTATATTTATCTATTGATCCATCCGTATGCATCTTCCTTTTGAATATCCACTTGTATCCCAAAGGTTTGCAACCTGGTGGGAGATCTACAAGTTCCCATGTATGATTTTGCAAAATGGACTAAATTTCACTATTGATGGCTTCTTTCCATAATGGAGCCTCGGAGAGGACATAGCTTCTTTAAAACTTTGCGGTTTAGTTTCCAACATATAAGTTAGGAAATCTGAACCAAAAGATTTTACTGTTCTTACCCGTTTACTCCGTCTCGGCCTCCATAACCTCTTGGGTTAGTACAACATCAATTTTTATATCATCAGTTTCCTTAGCGGAACTAATTATAGGTGTACTATTGTATAGAAATATTTGCTCAAAGAAAGTAGTATTTATTGATTCCATAATCGTATTAACGTAAATATATAAAATTTCTGACTTAATGACAAGAAATTGATATGCACAGTTGTTATTCGCATAACCGATAAATAAACCATTAATGATTTTTGGTCCTATCTTCACCTTTTTAGGTAGAGGAACCGCCACCTTAGCCAAACACCTCTACACTTTCAAGTATTTGTGGGAAGGCTTGCAACCTTTCCATAATTCATAAAGTATTGCATTTGTCTTCTTGTGTGGAATTTTGTTCAGAATGTAATTTGCAGAGAGAATTGCTTCCCTCCACAAATTCTGTGACAATTCTGAACTAATCAACATGGCATTCATCATGTTCTTTAGAGTTCTATTTTTTCGTTCAGCAACTCCATTTTGTTGAGGTGAATAAGGAGCTGTAGTTTGGTGAATTATTCCATATTGAGCATAGAATTCACCAAAAGGTGCTTCATACTCGCCACCTCTATCACTACGAACTACCTTAATCCCTTTGCCAAGTTGATTTTCAACTTCTTTTTATAGTGAATGAATTTTTCTAAGGATTCATTCTTACTCCTGAGTAAGTACACATAGCAATATCTTGTACAATCGTCGATAAAGGTAATAAAATATTTTTTACCACCTCGAGTCTGCACAAAATTTTAGATCACACAGATCCGTATGGATTAATGCTAGAGGTTCTATGCTTCTTTCTACTTTGTGGAAAGAATTTCTTGTCATTTTGGCCTCAACGCAAACTTCACATCTATGTTCTGTGTTTATATTAAATTTAGGCAAACAGTCCAAGTTAATTAAACGACATAGAGAATCAAAATTCACATGCCTAACCTAGTATGCCATAAATTAAAAGAATCAATGATATACGCAGAAGATGTGTTTATTTCATTAGAACTCGGAGAGGCCGGAACCTTAGTCATTACATTCATCTTGAACATGCCATTAGACATGTATCCCCTTCCTACATACACACCTCTCTTAGACAGGACAACCTTATCTGATTAAAAAACCAGTCGAAAACCATTCTTGCTAAGTAGCGAGCCAAACACTAAATTCTTATGAATTTCGGGCACATGCAGCACTTCATTCAAAGTCAGCTCTTGCCCAGAAGTCATTTTCAAATCACTTTTCCTTGCCCATTAACCTTGGAGTTTGAAGAGTTACCCATAAAAAGTTGTTCGCCTGAATCCACCAGTTGGTAGCTGGTGAACATCTTTCTGCCTGAGCATACATGGCGAGTGGCTCCGATATCTATCCACCGCTCTTTGGGATTTGAATCCACCATGTTAACTTCTGAAACCACTGCTGAGAGGTTCAGTTCTGAAACACCATTTGTGACCTTGTGCACCTCAGTCACATTTGCTTGCGCTGGATGCTTTTTAAAATTTCCTTTCTTACTGTAACAGTCAGCAGCCCGATGTTCAGACTTGTCACAAACAAAGCACTTCCTGTCAAATCGAGCCTTCTTGTTTCTCCCATTTTTTGGAGCAAAATTCTGGCCTTTGTCTGGTTGCTTTCTTTTCTTGGTTTTGTTGTTGTGCTTCTTAACATGTTCCACCACGTTAGCCTTGGCTGTGAACTGGAAAGAAGATGTACCCTTTTCTCGGCATTCATATTATCTTCCTTATTTCTCAGCCGTACAATAAGATTCTCCATATTCATTTCCTTACGCTTGTGCTTTAGATAGTTCTTGAAATCTTTCCAAAACGGCGGAAGTTTCCAAATAATGGAAGCCACTTGGAATGACTCACTAAGAGTCATCCATTATGCATGAGTCTCATGTAGAATAACCTAGAGTTCTTGAACTTGTGATACAACGGATTTAGAGTCCACCATTTTGTAGTCTAAGTACCTACCGACGACAAATTTTTTCACGCCAGCATCCTCGGTATTGTACTTATTGTCCAAAGAAATCCAGAGTTCTTTGGCAGTCTTGACCGAGCAGTACACGTTATACAACGTGTTGTCCAATCCATTGAGAATGTAATTCCTGCACAAAAAATCAGCATTTGTCCAGGCCTCAATAGCATCAACAACCTGGAAGTTTGCCTCGTTCTCTGAAACTTCTGGATGATCCTCCTTGAGGAACCTAGCCAACTGAAGCGTCGTAAGATAGAACAATATTTTCTGTTGCCATCTTTTGAACTCAGTTCCATTGAACTTTTTTGGTTTCTCAACATGGCCGATGGGCACATTGGTGGCAACCGATGCAGCCACAACTGCAGGAGGCACAACTGTAGAGATTTGACCCGAGTTTTGACCTCCCTTCTCTGTAGGGGTTTCATCTCCTTTCTTAGTAACATATGTAATTTTCCTATTAAGGAACGATCAACGCAAAAAAAAAAAAATATAAACTTTGCGATAAATTTAAAGTTTGGGAAAATTATCCATCAATATAGCAAGAATAAAAATTTGATTTCCCTTTAATATTTAGAAGTGAAAATAACGTTTACTTTGCTTACAAGATATGTCAATACCTATATAATAACAGTTAAAAGGAACAATACGAGAAAAATATGCAACGTTTAGCCTTGCACTATTGCGAACTAATAGTGTAAAGGCACTGTTTTGGTTTCCTTTTTCTAATAAACCAGTCAACTATTATATTTAACAGTTTAGAGTTCTTCAGAAATTGAAAACAATGGTCACTTTATTTTTTAAGGTTCACTGTGAAGATACCTAAAGGTGTAAAGTATTAAGGTTGATAACAGTGTTTTAGTCCAGTGAACAACGTGTTCCTAGAAACCAAAAGTATTAAAATAAAACGAACAGCGCCTTCAATATTTTCCAAGAAACAAAATTTATCAGGACCACCATTTTTTTCTTTAAAACTGAAAAACACATATAAACTCAGTTATGTTTTCTGTGAGACAAGGTGTGGGTTGGGAAAACCACAACATACAAATACTTGGTCTATATGTTACAACTAGTTAAAGACAAATGAGTCTTCTTTGAGTTTTCAAACAGGCAGAGGACAATCAATGCCTTGTTACTGTTCATAGAAACTCGAACAAACAAAAATACAAAATAAGACTACTGTGTCGAAACAGTTTATGAATTTGTGTGAGAACTCGGAATTTTTAAGAATAAATAAATAAGTTATTTTCTGGAATTTGGTTGAAAGGGTGGTTTATTAAAATTTTAATATAAATAATGACTTGGGATTTATATGTGGTGAAGGTTGGACAAGGGGCTTGAAAGTAGCATGTGTTACACTTGAAGGGTGTGAGTGTAATTGGTGTTTAAATGAGTTTATATCAGATTTTTGGGGGAAGTGGAAACTTATTTCCCACTCCTTCCCTCTCTCTACTCTCTTCACACACACTCTCTCTCTAAACCTCTCCACAAATCTTTGATCCTACATCAAATTCCTCTTGAATCTTTGAAGAATCATTCATATACGGGAGATATCTCAAGTTTGATCGTGTTTATTTTGCTTGGAGGGAGTTTATTTCGAGCTTGAAAATAGAAGTTAGAAAATTTGTCAAAAATCTGCAAAAATTCGCCCAGCCTCTGCTACTACTGGTAGTACTGGGATTTCACCTTTCGTCCATTTATGACAGTGTGTTTTACCACCGGTAGTAGTTGCGGTAGTAGTTCTGGTAGTAGTTGCAGTAGTAGTTTTGGTAGTAGTTGCGGTACTAGTATCTATTCTACCAATAGTAGCGACTGTACTACCAGTAGTAGGGCTAGTTTTACCAACTTTTTAATATCTTTTTTTATTGAAATAATTATTAAATATTTGAATTGTTGGCCTCTAAGGGTAATATTTGCACTTATTCTCGGTCATACGTAGATGATGAATACGTAATTTCGGGATTCCATTAGACGATTATGCATTTGTACATTATTGCTTTGGCTTGTCGATTATGACTTGAGAATTTTTGTATTGTGGTGGTTGCCTTGCATTGACACGATGTATTGTCTAGCCTCTGACGGGAGATGTGCTAGTTATACGACGTTTGGCCTCCAACGGGAGATGTGCCGGTTATACGACGTTTGGCCTCTGACAGGAGATTTTCCAGTTATACGACGTCTAGCCTCCGATGGGAGATGTATTAATATATTTCACTGTTGTCTAGTCACCGAAGGGTGATGTGCTAGTTGGAATGTGATAATTAAATCGATATGAGAATCATGATTTGATTATACGGTTGACTTGCAGTTTTATACTATAGATCCTGTGATCATACTTCGAAGACTTGAACTAATTGTTATACGCGTGTTATTGTAGATTGTTCAAGAACCATGCCAAATAATTGCATATTCATATAATATTGGTATAGACATCTCTACTGGGCTTTGTGGCTCACCCTTTCTTTCTTTCAGGTACGGCTTCAGAGACATGATTTAGTCTTGCATGGATGCATAGCGATGCATGTTTTTTTGAAAGAAGATCATGATAGCAGTTACATATCATCTTTAGATTTATTTTTTTGAAAGATGTAAAGTAACTCCTTTTTTGTGGAACCATGTACTCAAACTCGAATCATTTGTAACACTTGAACATATTATTTTGGTTATCGAACCGAGAGTGTCCCTTTTTGAGTTGTAATATTTGAAACTTAAGAACTTAATTAGATTTTCAAATATGATAATTTGGGAGTATTTTCGTGGAATTGGCAGATTCTATTTAAAAATGTGAATGTTTATCTTGCTTAAAATCGCGGGTGCGACAATTTGAAAAAGACTGATCACAATAATTTGCTTTAAGATTGTTGTTTCCAGTGTACGGAAATCAAATTTTTAGTCACGCAATCTGTTACATAGTAGAACATAAGAACAGAAAAAATTATAGAAACTTACTGAAGCCAATCTTAGGATTCTGAAAATTGGCGAATCAAGGCAAGTAAAATACTATGTCCTTAAAGCAAATTACGTCCCCACACTGGTGCTAATCCGAAAATTGGCGAATCAAGGGGAGTAAAATACTCTGTCTTTAAAGCAAATTACGTCCCCCACACTGGTGCTAATGGGACAATTAGACGTTTGCTTCCCATGATACAACGACTATCGACGAAAAGAGGCAGCACTTCGATCCTTTCGACAGGCGAACCGAGAAACTGTGGCGTAATCTCAGAAAGGAATGATATGTATGCAATGTGTGCGTGCAGAAATTTTTTGGTATAGGAAAAAATGAAGACAACCTTCTGGTTTTATAGGCATAGAGGTGTCTGTTCGGAGGCATTGCGACTGACCGGAAAGTTGCGACTGACCGGAAAGTTACAATTATTTGGAGAAGAATGCATTCCTTAGAAAAAATGCGTCTGGATATATTTTTAAAAGATGAGTTTCCGCGGATTGGGTCATGGGTTAAAAGAAAATTAAATTCAGTTGGGCCTAACCCAGTCCGAATTAATTTTCTCTAAAAAGAATATATTCATTAGCCCAAGCCCAAGCCCACAAGCCCGACTCGACCCACTCGCCGGTGGTGGCGCGCGCGTGGAATTGTGTGTGCGCTCGCCCGCTCACAAAATTTCTATGACCCTAAGGGCCAAGCCCTTGTGCAAAAATCTTAGTAATAAACTCAAAGATTTTTCATTCTCCAACCAATGTGGAACAAACCCACATCCCTCCTTCTACCAACATTCATGTATAAGCATATAGCTCACTTTAAGAATAATTTTCAATTCATCCAAAAATTATATATGAAAACCAACCACACGAGGTCTATCTCTACTCGGAGACGAACACAACAGTATGTGAGATCACCTTGTCCGAAGACCAGATCCCACTTAATTTGTAACTCCAGAATTGAGGTTTTCAATAATTTTTTCGAACACATATCTCATTTCTAACCAAAAGATTTCAGCACAACCGTGGACAAGAAAAATAGGGTAAAATATTTTTCTGATATACAAATATTTCTCCTATGGTTTTTGAAATTATAATTACCTCCCTTATCAGGGACAACAATAGATGGAAGTGGTTGAAATTGGAAATTTGATATTTTTACCCTCCGAAAGCTAGCAATCCAAAAGTGTATTTTTTTTCTTTTTCATAAGATTATAAGTTTTAATTAAATCACTCAAGTGAAATTGCAGTTCAAAATTAAAATTACACTTCTAATTTCGTTTTAAGTGATTTTTTTGGGAAATTTGTTATTTGTTTTACTTTTTATGTGCATTTAGAATAAATGTATTCAGAAAGTGTAGCACATTAAAATTTTAAAAATTAACTAAAGATGAAAAAGTACAAAATTACATATATTTAAATAAAAATGAAAAATGTTTTTTCAAAACACAACCAAACTTAGTTTTTAAATTATTCACCGATTTAGGATAAAAACATTAGTGAAATAAAAATAATTTTTTTTAAAGATGTAGTGGATAAAAATTAAAAAGGTTTTTCTAAATAAAGATTAAAAAGGTGTTTGCAAAATAAGTTAACAAAGTGTTTCTAAAAAGTTAAACTTACTTTTTAAACTTAGCTATTGATTAAAAATATTTGTATGAAATTAAGTATCTTAACCTCTCTCTTTTTGCATGTCATAATTTTTATTTAATTGAGTAACTATTAAATTCATAAAATTATAAACTGAATTATTTTACTTTTTATTCTAAAATTACATGATTTTTGTAGTTGACGTCTATAACTATGGAGAGCGTTTACCCTTTTTTAAAATTTTAATAAAATCCATGTCAATTTTTTTGAACTAATCAATTTTTCTTGGCGAATGAATCTAGAAAATAAAAATAAATTTAACACGAATGATTAGTTTCTACGTTTTATATTATTTTTCAAGACTAATCAAGTTTTTTAAAAGCAATGATTATGGTAAAAAAAAAATATTTACTTTTAGGGTAGATTTTTTCATTTCTAATCAAGCTAAAAATAATCGGGTAGATTTTTTGTTCTTTGTTTTTGACAAAAAATCTTTATTGTACTTAAGTCAATGTAGATTTTTCACATTCGTGATTAATGTAGATTTTTTCATTTCTAGATCATACATTTTTATTTATAGATCATAAATTTTTTATTTACAGAAAATCTAGATCTTGATATTTTTTCATTTCTAATCTAGCCTAAAAATAAAGACCAAAATTTAAAAAAAAATATTTTTAGATCATAGATTTTCGAGGTCAATTTGTTGTAACTTGATTAGGGTTTTAACGAATATCACATTTTTTATTTTAGAAACTAAAAAAAAATATATTTTGTTGTTTTTAAAATCTTATTATTTTTCTTAACTAATTATTTCTAAATTATAGATTTTTAATCTTTTTACCAGAGAGATTTTAGAGGGAAGGTAATTCGTCCCAATAAAAAAGTATTTTGTGCTGACATCAACACTGATAGAATATACTAACGAAAAATTAATTGTTGAGACTAACTAAAGCTAAAAGCTATAGTATAAAGGAGGTAACTATAGTTTTAGAAACTACAGGGGTGAAGAACCTCAGAGGTCTTGCAACAACCATAGAACCAATGGTGCAACCTACCAAAGAGTGAAATGGAGGTCTTGCAATCATAGACGATAAAAATAACATAAATATCGCGGTGATCCCCTCAAAAGTAGCCTTACTAATGGGTTTAGCTATAAGATTTGGATTTTTTTCCTTTCACTATAATCGTTGAAGGTCTACTTCTCATATTCTTGCACATTAAACTTCTAGGTAAGTGTTTGGTATGTTGCAATTCAACCCTTTATTAATAGCTCTTATGATTCCAAGGATGAGAAAGGCTCAAAAGTTTGTTTGTTTTCCAAAAATAAACTCAAAAGTTTTCCTTTTAAGTGTCCTTCCAACTTTCACCCATTATAGCAACATAATTAAAATCTAAACTAATCTTCACCGTTGGATCAAATCGATCCCAACCCTTCTTGTGAAAATATGTTTAGTGGGACTTACACCGTCCTGATTTATAATATAGATTCCCTGATCCAAAGTGCCACATAGGTAATGCAACAATTGCTTGACGACATTCCAGTATTCACTAGTAGGGTGGTGCATAAACTGTGATAGTTTATTCATTGTATATCCAATGTTGGGCCGTGTAAGTGATAAGTATTGAAGACTGCCAACAATAGTTCTATACTTAGAGGGATCAAAGAGCATTGTGCCTGAGTGCAGTGTAAGCACTGGGGCAATGACAAGTGGCGTAACAATAGGCTTTGCATCGACCATGTGTGTGAGACCAAGGAGATCTGCAATGTGCCGACGTTGAGACAAAAGTAAGCCTTGAGGATCGAAAGAACCTCAACTTCAAGAAAACAGGTTAATAAGCCAAGGTCCTTATGAGAGAATTGATGAGCAAGGAGTTGAATGAACTTTTGTACAGCCCCGTCATTGTCACTCGTAATAATGATGTCATCAACATAAATTCAAAGATAGATCATGGTACCGGCTTGGTTGAAGACAAATAAGGAGATGTCTGCATGTGAGTTGGTAAAGCCCGAAGTGATAAGAAAATGATGCAATTCGTAATACCAAGTTCGAGGGATTGCTTAAGACCTTAAATTCCCTTGCGAAGTTTGTAGACATGATGGGGATGATCGCGATCAATAAAGCTCGGCAAACGTGCTCCAGGTCGAAAAGTTACATTTTTGCCGAAACACCCTATGGGTCGAAAAGTTACGTTTTCGGGGACGATCTCGAATTTTGAGACTCGATGCAAGAAACGTCCAATTTCACACAAAATCTCGGAATCAATCTTTCACATTTCTTCCGAAACATCCTCCGAGTAGGGGTCTCATTTTTTTTAATTAAAACGCCATCCGAGTCGAAAAGTCAAGCTTTAGGGAATAGTCTCAAATTTGAGACTAAATTCACAAAAAGTTCGATTCGCGCAAAACCTCGAAATTGATCTTTCGCGTTTCTTCCGAAACGTCAACGTCCTCTGGGTTAAAAAGTCGTGTTTTTACCGAAACGCCATCTGGGTCGAAAAGTCGCATTTTCGGGGATGATCTCGAATTTGGAGACTCGATTCATGAAATATCCAATTTTGTGTAAAATCTCAAAATTGATCTTCCGCGTTTCTTCCGAAACATCATCTGGGTCGAAAAGTCGCATCTTTACCAACATACCCTCCGGGTCGAAAAGTCGCATTTTTTAGAACGATTTTGAATTTCGAGACTCGATGCACGAAACGTTCAGTTTTGTGCGAAATCTCAGAATGAGCCTGTCGCGTTTCTTTTGAAACGTCAATGTCCTCCGAGTTGAAAAGTTGCATTTTTACCGAAATACCTCCCGGGTCGAGAAGTCACATTTTTTAGGATGATCTCGAATTTTGAGACTCGATTCACGAAATATCTAATTTCGCCCGAAATCTCCGAATCAGTAGAAACTATCAAACAGTACATTCTCAATACATTAGCTTTTCCTTTATTAATAGTGCTCCTACCAGAATCCCATTCTCCACTACCTTATACCTGGAGGTAAATTAAAAATCAGAGAATCGAACGAATTGTCGGTTTAATGAATCTAAAATTCAATCCAGTCCGATTTTAGTTTGAAGTGTTTAAAAAATCTTAGATCCAATCCGGTATCCAATTTCTGAGTATTACAAGTCAGTTTGGTTTGGTCCGTACCAGTTGTATGCTAAATTTGTTTTAATATATATTCTTTTTTTTTTTGGCTTAACCTAAAGTTGTGGTTGGATTTAAATTAATTAGTTTTTGTATAAATTGATGGACCTAACCCAAATTATATCGATTTGGCTATTTCTAAAAAAATTTAGAAATTTTTTTTGAACTTGTTTGGGAATTTTTTTCCAAATATTTTTATTTTTTTAAAACAACATTTATTTCTCTATAAAAGAAGAGAGAGAGAGAACACCTCGAAAATGCCGAAAAATTTAATTCCCAAATTTTTTCTAAAACACTTATACCAAATAACATCCCAAAGTTTTTTTCTCCAAAAATCGTTTCAGAAACACTTAACCGAACACACCCTTATAATGGCCCAAAGTTGTCTCTTAATTATTTTATTTTGTGAATATCAGTAATCTTCTATTTTTTCTTTTCGGGCTTGGCCAAAATATGCCCTAAAAGATATGGAGAAAGAGTAAGCTGTACTTTTTTCTACCGGAGATATGGAGATGGAGATGGAGATGGAGGTGGAGAAGATCGGTCGTCTTTGTTGCAAAACAGAGAAAACCCTAATCCTTAAAACTATTGCCCTGCACTGATTTATCCCCAAATTAAGTAGAGCGAGGGAAAAAAAACACCCTTCCTGAGTTTTGAACCCGAACCATGCCTATGTTAGGTCGCTCCACTGTTCACCCGTGTCTTTCCCCGTTTTCGTTTTTTGTTTCCAAAAATTTTGACTTTTCACTTATTTCGAAAATAATGAAAACAATTTTCGGTTTTTTGTAAACAAAACTCAACACAAACAAACTTTTTTTTCAAAATTCCAAAATTCTGAAAATAAAAACAAAGAACAGAAAAAATAATGGTTTCCAAACATACCCTTAGATTTGATATCTTTAGGGGAAAATTTGAATTGAGATAAGTGATCTTGATCCTTGAAGCAAATCTCCTATTCTATCTTAGCCATTGAATATTGAAAAAAGTTATTTTGTGAGTGCATATTTTAAAAAACACAGATGTATTTTGCTGTATAGAAGTTATCAAAAAGTACATTCTCAGGTGGTGTTTGGGAGCTTTATTTTTAATTTTTAATTTTTGGCTTTTTAGTGTTTTGGCTTTTTGGATTATGGTTAGAATGAGTTTTGAATTTGGAAAGAGTGTTTGAAAAAATGTACATAATGCATTTTGTAAAAGTAGTAGAATGAAAAATGGGAATGAAAATGCAAAAATGAGGTCTAAACCTCTTTTTGAGTTTTTTGCTCCTAAAGTCGAAAATAGAGAATGAGTTCCGCAGAATTCATTCTGGAAACTGACTCCCAAACAACCAAAATCCAAAAATGAGAATGGAAAAATGTAAAACATAAGCTCCCAAACACCCCCTCAATACATTTGCTTTTCCTTTATTAGTGCTCCTACATGTCCCATTCTCCACTACCTTATAGTTAGGGGTAAATTAAAAATCGGAGAATCGAATCAAATTGTCAGTTTAAGGAATCCAAAATTCAATCCAATTCAATTTCAGTTTGAAGCCTTTGAAAAATCAGAGATCCGGTTTGGTATTCATTTTCTGGGTATTAAAAGTCAACTTAGTTCGGTCCGGACCAGTTTTATGCTTAATTTGTTTTAATATATATTGTTTTTTTTTTTGGCTTAACCTAAAGTTGTAGTTGAATTTAAATTGATTAGTTTTTTGTATAAATTGAACGGCCTGACCTGAATTATATCAATTTTATAATGGTTCAAAGTTGTCCTTCAATTGTTTCATTTTATGAATATCTATAATCTTCTATTTTTTTTTTTTTTTGGGCTTGGCCGAAATATTCCCCAAAAAAATCAGATTGGGCCAAATTGTCCTAAATCGGTTGAAATCGAACTAGTGTAACTGATCAAGTTTTGATTTATAAATTTCGCAAACTCAAAATCCTATTCGATCTCATAAATCCTATCATACTCGACCAAACCGAATCGATTATATGCTTACTTCTAACTAGGATCATCTCAATTTGTTTACTCAAATCATGCGCCATCCCCCCTTATTCTCTCAATCTCTCTCATCCTTTCCTCGTCCTCTAAAGCGCAAAGGCCACCGCCATCACCGTTTCAATTTGAAACCTTCAAACAATAGCAACGGAATGACATTATTGAAACTTTATAGTCAGCCACTTTTATTAGTCTACGATGGAAAAAAAAAAAACCCTATAATTATATATACTTAATTCGAGCAATGACATCACCATATTATTGTGAGTGTTAGACTAACAAAGAAGAGTGCAGCAAAATGATATTATTTTGGTTTAAAAAATAATATTAATAGTTTGAATAATATTTTGTACACCAAAATAATATCTTTTTGAGAAATAAAATCCGTTAGATCGTTATGCTTCCTTTTTTAAAGTTTCCCCAAATAAACGATCAGTTTCAAACGCTTGACTATTTTGCACCAACGGTTCGGAAACAGCGTCTCTCTTTTTCTCTCTCTGTGTGGCAGTCTATTCTACTCCATTCTCTACCGACTACATTTCTAGCCGTTACGAGCCTTCTGCCTATACAGCCAACATTACAGAACTCATTTTCTTTCTCTATACACGTATAGGATTCCTTAGAATCAGTCCTTCATTCTCTAGTTATCTGTCAAAAAATGCCAGCTCCAACCATTCCATTTCCGCCGATAGAAGAAGCGATCAAGGAAGACGCCGCCGCAGAACAACCTTCGACTTTGCCTTCTCTGCATCTTCCTCATAACCAAACGGGGCGTAAGGTGGCCCCTACCCTTGTTTCTCTGAAGCGAAAGAGACCACCCACCATTGAGATCCCAAATGTATTGCGAGAAATCCCTTTTAAAGACTTCGCCCCTCAGAACGACGCCTTCTCCTTCAGCGGATCAGGAGTTGGTGTTTTCTCTGTCAAAGGCAAGAAAAAATTCATGGAAGACACCCACAAGATTGTTTCTTGCTCTGATGCCATTAAGGTATAATTCTCAAGAAATTACTTTATATACAGTTTCATGTATACATTGTATTTATGTGGATCTGAGTTTGTGAAGTCTATGAAGTCTAATTTAGGTCTTAATGGTATGTTTTTCTTTAAATTGGATTTTACATGGCAGTTGGCAGAGAAAACAAAATGCATAACATAATTGAGACTGGTGAGATGTTCATCTGTTTAGAGGGTTTGCGTATGTGTGTGTATTATATGGGTTGCGAAGTCTGTGAGGTATTTATGGTTGCTAATGGTGCGTTTGGCTGTAAACTAGGGATTTAAATGGAAGAGTTTGCAAAATGGATATCTAATTCCAGATTGCTGGAATGTAGGGTTTTTTTGGAGTTTATGATGGCCACGGAGGTAGAAAAGCTGCGGAATTTGTAGCGGAGAATTTGCATTCCAATATATTCAAAATGCTCAAGAATTGCAAAGGGAATGCGGCAAAGGAAGAGGCTGTCAGGGATGGATATTTGAAAACAGACCAGGAGTTCCTGAAACAGGTAATGGCAATTTTGTCACTTCTAGTCCAAATAAGTTCGTACTTAGTTGTGTGATTTCGACAAATTAAGAGAACAACAAACTAAATTTTGTTGTGCTTATGTCAGTTGCAGTTAGCTTAACCTCGTAGGGAATTTAGTTTTGATTCTAATTAGATTGGATTACGAATAGTAAGTTTCGAATATCAGTTTATATGACCAAGTTTTCGTGAGTCTAATCTACTGAGTTGCACGACAACGTTAGGGGCTCCCTTCTAGCAAAGGTTGAGAGTTTCTTACACAAAACAAGAAAAAAGTTTGATGTAGTGCTGATACAAGCCAGGTTACTGTCTGTTCTTGATTAATAGGTAGTTACGTACATACCTGTACCAGGTCCAAGAAACAGCCTTTTGTGAGTTTTGAGGAGGTCTTAGTTTGACTTATCAAACGAAAAAGACTGGAGGGATCTTAGTTTGATAGGTTTAGAGTACGAATATGTCTAGAAACTTGGTAATTTTAAGTGACAAATACTTTTCATTTGTACAAGTGTGACTCTATCAAGTGCATTTTTTAGCTGGCGGCAGAGGAAGGAATGTTCAAACTTTTTTCGCAGAACTGAGGTTGGACTTGTCCACCGCATGCCTCAATGAAACTTTGGCTAGGAGCTTGACTTCAAACTGCTATGGACAAAGAAACTGTTGAATATTGGAATATTACAATGCAAATTGTTGTGGATTTGAAGTACAGTATAGATGGCTGGAATTTAAAAGCTTAAACTGCTACCATTAAAACAAGATGCGTGTGGAAGTTGAGTTGCGTTAAAATATGTGAAACTTTTGTAGTATCATATAATCTATTTCTTGTGCAAACTAAGCAAAAAATAAAATAAACATCTCATCAAAATAACGATTTATAACATACAATAACAGTATATGTACACTAATATAACAACTTAAACAACAATTATTAAGTGCAATAACAATATATGTACACTAATTCAAGTCTTCAACAACAATTTATTAAGTCCAATAACAGTATATGTACAATATTATAACAAGTTCACGGTATCCATTCAATACTACAAAGTAATTAAACTTGCCAACGTCCTCTATTGTAACCCTTAATATGATATATTGTAGATACCTTATCATGTCAACATTGTTGTCCTATATTTAACTCTCTCTCTATTTGCTTTTGTAACTCATTTGTGCCGGCCCTAATCAAGATCTTTCATTTGGGACTATAAATGCTTTTTTTTCCCCTCGATTGACAGTCAAGTTGATCTTGTGAAGTCAATAAAAACTTGTAGCACGGTCAATGTGATGACTTATGATCTCAGATAGACATATTGTTCTAACCACTGGATAATAAAGCACACTATGAATCAGAAACAATTTTTAAGGTAATTACTTGATTTCCGGTTGTCATTTCATCACCCGTACGTTCTCAAATGACAAATTTACCATTTCCAAAACCAATTGTAAAATCTTCAATCTCACAAATTCAACCCCAATTCCACACAAGGTTCACTCAATTTAGACTCATGAAAGGAACCCCACTGAGAGATCTCACTTCAAAACTAAAGTATCATCCATCACACACTTCTATACTCCAATCAATTTAAATTCAAATTTATTTTTTATTAGGAGATTCTTAAAGTAAAATTTTTGTTTCTAAAGACTTACGTAAGTTAAAGATTAGAACCCGACCCTTCGGCTTTGTCCTATTTTCCATTTAGGCATGCTAAGCCATTTTCCTGTTTTTGGATTCTCTGTAGTTCTTATTGTTCATATGGAAAAGTAAATGAAAATATGAACGGGATTGATTCAATATGTGGTTTATTAAGCAAACAATGGTTGGATGAATATTAAGGTGGAGAGAGTATGGACTGGAAAGAAGAGAGGAAGAGTTTGTGAAGTCGTGAAGCACGTTGTGGGAGAGGAAACTAAGGTTGGGTAACCTTATGTGGTATAAATTGTCAATTATGTATCTACAGTTAATCTCTCTATGCTTTTATATTTAATAGGGTATAACAAAAAATTGAAAGAGAACCAATTAATCTGCAATTAATCTCTCTATTCTTTTATAGTTAACAGGGTATAGAAAAATTGGAAGAGAACCAATTATTGGGCTTCAAAAAAAGAAGGCACCAAACTAGTTTTCTATCTTAATGCGTTTTGGAGTTGTTTGTACACTATAATGTTCTTTGTACTGTGACCTTAATAAATAGTGTGCATGCATTGAGATGTTAGAAAAGCATCACATGTTTGAATCTTGTAGTAATCTTGTGGGAATAACTGCAGGATTTAGGTAGTGGTGCTTGTTGTGTAACGGCCTTGATTGAAAGGAATGAGATCATAATTTCAAACTTAGGAGATTGTAGGGCAGTCCTATGCAGAGGTGGTGTGGCTGAAGCCCTTACAAAAGATCACAGAGCGGGACAGGAGGACGAACGGAAAAGAATAGAGAGTAAGGTACTTATGATACTAGATTAGGCCTACTCTTATAGAAGGATCCTGAATAAAGACGGTAACAATTTCGTTGCATTCCTTCATATTGTGATATAGGGTGGATATGTAGAGATTCACAGAGGTGCTTGGAGAGTTCATGGGATACTTTCTGTGTCGAGAAGCATAGGAGATGCTCATCTGAAGGACTGGGTACTGGCTGAGCCGGATACAAAGACTTTAAATTTGGCTTCGGACATGCAATACCTTGTCTTAGCGTCAGATGGACTGTGGGAAGAGGTGAGAAAGATCATTCAAATTTTTTGCAAGGATAAATGTTAATTTTGATCAGAATTCTTGCCTATATTCTTGATTACTTGCTCATCCTCAGATGGATTTTCTCAAGCTATGTTACCTGAACTGGTCAAAATTACTCACGTCAGGCACTCAACACATATCATAAATACTCACGTCAGGCACTCAACATGTGTTGTAAACTTATGGGATATATTTGCGACATGTGTAGTTAGGCAATTGCTGACTACTTTCTCTATGAACTTGAGTATATTCTGTAACAACATATGAAACTCCTACATTACGCACGAAAGCTCTATTTCACCTTGCAAAAAACACCATTTATTTTGAAAATTTAAAAATGTACATTGGCCTTGTTCCCTTGTCTTTGGACATGGGATTTAGGCAAGTCCAATTTTTAGACACATGCACCGTTACGTATGCAATCTTGCTCGTTTTTCCTAATGATTTGCTTTCCTTTTCTTGCTGATTTCCTGGTTTTCAGCAAAACATAAAGCACGGGTTTTCTTCTTTTGAGTTTCTTTGATTCAGTGGTGGCAGTGTGGAAGATAAAACTGAAAGGCCAATTAAGTACAAAGTTGTCTTGTTAACTTCAAATTCTGCTAATATGCATGCTTAGGTTGGCAATCAAGAAGCTGTTGATGTAGTGATGCGCTCATGTCTGGCTGAAAAGAAACTGGGACCCATTAGTGACGATAAGAATGAAAACGGCAATGGATTTGGCTTCTTGGTACAGAGGGTTTCCTTGCTAAAACCAAGGAAAAAGATTGGTCGAAGCCCAACCCAAAGAAAAACAGTTAGCAGAGCAGAACGTGAGAATTTTTTTGCTTGTGAAAATGAAAGTCCTCCATCAAAGATCCAACGGATTTCTTCTCCGATGAACATGAAGATTCGATCTCCTAACCAAGCACTCAGCAGTTATAACAAGAGGCCAGCTTCTAGTGGACTTACGGCTGCTTGTAATGAGCTTGTGAACCTTGCTGTAACTAGGGGTAGTTTGGATGACATTACTGTCATGATAATTGATCTGAATTATTTCCGATGAAAATCTCCTCTCTAATAAACAATAAAATGGAAATTTACTCTTTCATGTATGTGCATCTCTCCGTGAGAAAGTCTAGGAACACACTTTTTCATGCACAGATCAACACAAATATTTCTGAAACCGTCCGATTTACTTAGGGCCCTCCAAAATGATGTTGACTTCACATGCGTTCGAAGGTTCCGGACACACTTGTGTTTAAATCTGTGCATAAAAAGTTATGTTATGTTCCTAGACTTGCTACTCCTCCTTTATGGTAGAGAGACTAATTTCTGCGCGACAGGGGGGTGGTTGCACGAAGTAGGAGGACATAAGCCAAACTCTAGGAATCGACATCCAACGTGGACTAGTCAAAAAGTTTCATAGTTGATATTTTCTTCTTCCATCCTACTTACATGCTCTTATGCTTGAAAGGAAGATGCAGAGACAAGAATCCAACCACATAAACCACACCACTCTCATGTGAGTGAGGGACTCACTCCACATGAATGTGAGAGGGGTGTGGTTGGTTATTGTGCCTGTCGTATTGGTGCAGAATGAACGTATCTCTCTTTTTAATATGTCTATAGAGTGAAACTCAATTATTTTATTCGTTTTCTATGTCTGTGTCTCAAAAGAATGAAAACATGAAACAGGGTTTGAAATCAATTGTTTGAACGTCTCTCTCTTTTCACCTTGCTTTTACAAAAACTAAATTCGTGGAGGTGAAAGTGAGAAATCATTTGCAAAAGCGTATCTTCCTAGGATAAGGCAAGCATAGTAAGGAAAGAAAAGGAAAAGAATAAGTTTACTAATACATTATACTGCATATCTAATTATACATCACGCCGATATGACATGCCAAATAATTTATGCTTCAAGTATAAAGTGTAATGCCAAAAGAATATCCGACAGCTGGACATCTGTATTTGGGGTTTCTTGTAAAGGTCTCACAAGGTTTCAACAAGGGATTTGTCTCTGTAGTAGGCCGAAATATGCGCAACCATGGGCCATACAACAATGGGCTTTCGGCCCATGATCTACCCGATAGTAGGGTGACCGGACCGGCAAAGTGCTTGTCGTTAGGAGTGCCGGCCACATGGTCAGTGGTTTAATTTCATAAAACTGAACTTATCCTCAAAATGTTTAAAAAACGAGTATGGGGATAGTCCGGAGTATCGATCCACAGGGAAAAGAACGTTGTAATCAGAAAATACGCAAATTAGTGTTTTCGACGTTTCAGACGTCAACCTCAAAGTTTTGTTTGGTGCGGTTAAGCAATTATATCAACTAAAAGGAGGATTAAAAATAGATTAAGGAGTGGGGTTAAGTCTTAAAGTTTGGTTCATTCAAATCTTTTGTTGGTCTATCTCTTCTCCTTATAACTCAATCCAACTCCCGGTCCCGGGTTTTAGATCGGAAAATTCTTCGATGAAAATCAGGTTTTGAATTCTTAAAATGGTTTTGACGGATCTTTCAAGTTTTAAGGAAATAGGATTAAAAGATGAAGGATATCGATCCAAGTATTAGATATACCAACTCTAAGGATGGCTATATCTAAGCAAGGACTTAACTCTTCATTTTTTATTTCAAAAGAAAAAGCTTAGAAAGATCCATCAATGGCATTAAAGTTTGGAGAAGATGGAGACCAACATGGTTTTTGATTGAACTTCACATTTTAACTTAACCCACACTAAATTAACTACTCATGCTTTGACATAAACATAATAGGATTGAAAGAAAACATAATGAAACAAGTTTATCTAAAGACAATAAGGAAGAACTAAGCAAAACTAGAAAGGAATCAGATATTAAAGCAATAAGAACAATATTTAAGGCAGAAATGTAAATAAAACTTGATAAACTTAAGTACTTCCAAGAGAATCCAAAGATTCAAAGGGGAAGAACACTTAAGAGAGGAAGAACTTGACAAGAATTGAAGAAATATTGAAGAACAAGACAAGAAATATGAAGAACGGTATAGAAATGGCTCTCAACAGTGAAAATTTGATATAATACGTTATCTCTATATTCTACTGTAGAATGAAAACTTTTTTTTTTCTGAAATAGGGAGACTACCCCTTATACAAGTCAAGAAATCTAACCTAATAAAATATCCTAACAGATTTCTATTGTTAAAGTACCAAACTACCCTTAAAATGGCAATAAAAGAAGCTTTTAATTTCCTAAAATGACCCAGAGTTCGAGGCAAAATCGTCCGCACAGAATCTGATAAAACTGGGTCTCTATCGATAGGAGGATATCCCTATCGATAGAGAAGTCTCCTGGTATGAATTAGCTGAAACTTCTATCGATAGGAAGATATCCCTATCGATAGAGAAGTCCTCTGGTCTTCTGTGGTTGAGCCTCCTATCGATAGGAATGATCCTCTATCGATAGGGGAGTCTTCTGATCATCTTTGATTTAAGCCTTCTATCGATAGGAAGAGATCCTCTATCGATAGAGGGCTTCTTCTTCCTGGTTCTTTGCTCCGGACCCACTTTTGCTACTCCTGAGCCTTCAATTAGTACTCCATCAGTATTGCCAATGGTTCCGAGGCCTTAATTCATGGTAGAATCTTTTGGCATTCATTCAGCGCTCGCAAACCTGAAAGGGTAGAAAAACAACTACGCGTGCAATATCATTTAAATAGAAACATTTGCCTACGCATAATTGCCAAAATGAGCGTATTGAGCCACGTTATTATACAATATAGTGCGCTCATCATAGGGCCTTCGGCCCACTATCATCATGCTTTATTCCCGACGTAAGTTGGGTTCGGCCCATGCTCAAGATTATTTGTCCTCGGTGTCTGGGCCGAACGATCAGTGTTAGCACTCGTCATTCGGCGCCCCGTGTTCGGCTCGAACTACATCTTCGGCATCTATATTCGGTGAACATGTGCATGGCACCACTACGTGGGTACGTGCTCCCTGTAGTTCGGATCAACGTGGGGAAAGTAGTGCAGACGTGTTCCCTCCGATCCGCATGGATGTGGGGCACGTGGCGACGCCTCCGTGATTTCCGAACCACGACCCGCTTTCTTGGCCGAAGATATCGCTAAAAGGTTGGATTCCTATTCTATAAATACTCCAAGGGCATTCCTACTACAGGTACATGCACGCTCGCGCTAGAACTATACTTTCAAATTGCTTCTATTCTTCCTAAAGAGCTAACTTGATCGTCAGAGTGCTCACCGGAGATCCAACCCCCGGTCGGCACTAATTTAGTGTTGAGTATTTTGCAGGATATTCGAGAAGATTCAATACATCAACCCGAGAAGTGTAAATTGGATTCCAGACTCCACAATTTGGCGACCACAGTGGGAGATCCACTTGACTTCTCATCTTTAAACCCTTACCTCGATTCTCACCAGACCCAACAATGGTTGCTATCGAGACTGATCCAGCAATATTACCAGTTTTTCCTCCACCTCCCCTTGTAGAAGTTCATACTGATCTAAGGGACAGGGCGTACGTCGAACGCCTGGAAGCTCGACTGGCAGAAAAAGATCAGCTGCTCCAACTAGTCATAGAAGAAGTTACGTAACTCAAAGTGGCCATTAGACCTAACTAGAACGGCGAGACGTCGCAAGCTCGGCGACGAAGGCGATATAGGACACGCTCTCCAGAGCGAAGAGGAAGGCAAAAGCGTCCGGCCCTCGAACGACTGGGGGTCGAGGCCGAAGTAAACGTGATCAACGAGACACGGGGGCGTGGAAGGGCCCGGACCCCACCATCTGAGAATTGTTCGGATGCTGAACGAGGAGCTCGGCAAGTCTCAGTTCACAGAAGGCTGGGGGCTCAACCAATCAGTAGCACTCAGTCGTACTCTCCTCCGACTACACCTTCAAACGTTACCTCAACGCATGAAACTCAACTAGACAGAAGATATGGCAGCCGAAGGGACCAGTCCCCGAGGCGCCATAACTATCGAGGGTGTTCCCCTCGGTATCATGGCAGACAAGATCTCAGATCACAACTTATGGCCAGGAGAGGGGGGAAGGCCAAACAGGAGGTACGGCCAGCACGATCACAGTGCGACATCATACACAACCAGCTCATCTCCTCTCCTTTTACCAAGGAGATTGATGGAGTACGTCCGCCGCGTGGTTTCAATCCCCCCAAATTCACTAAATACGAGCCAAAGACGGATGCCTACCTGCACCTGGTGCACTTTCGGCAGATGATGTCTCTCTACAGCTCCGATGACGCCTTGATGTGTAAACTCTTCCCTTCCAGCTTGGGGGAACTAGGACTCCTCTGGTTCGATAAACTACCGAAAGGATCGATTCCATCCTTCAAGGACCTATCCCTTGCCTTCCTGGCTCGGTTCGTCACCAGTAGTAGGCAGAAGAAGGGTGTCAATTCCCTCCTCGCGTTACGTAAGTCGGCTAATGAGTCTCTCAGGCAATACGCGGCTCGGTATTGGGAGCTCTTTAATGAGATACAAGGTTGTGATCCCGCCATTGCAGTGACCTCGTTCAAACTAGGGTTGGATCACAGGAGCAGGTTATTCGAAGATCTTATGTTGTCCAATCCCACCGATATGGATGACCTCATGGGGCGGATAGACAACCATTGCAGACTGGAGGAGGCTCGTAGCGAACGGCGTCAGGCCGAACAAAACCATCCCCGTCAAGGGGATGGGACCAAAAACACACAGAACGGCTCACACCAAGGTGTGAACGTGGTGTCTTCCGGAAGAAACAAGGGCCCTCGGCCCCACGAATTTGCCGCCGTGAAAACGATCTTCAAAATCCCAACATACGAGATCCTTGAGAAGATCCAGCACGAGCCGTACTTCGAATGGCCGAGGAGGCCGTTGGGAGAACTTCGGAAAATGCCAGACTCCCCTTACCGCTGTTCATACCACAGGGAGAAGGGTCACCTGACTACACGGTGCCGAGCGTGGAGGGATTTCCTTGAACGGTTGGTATCACAGGATCATCTCAAGGAATTCATAAATGAAGAAAAAATGCTAGCCGGATCCCAGTCAGAACCGGAGAAAGAGAACAGTCACGAGGTTAGAGTGATCGACGTCATCCATGGGATGGTAGATACGGCTGCAGAGGAGAACTTTCGGGCCGAAATCAAGCATGCGGCTAGCAGCAAACAGATTATGTCTGTAAGTACGGGAGTTAAACGCCCACATCTTGACTGCCAGTCCGTGGGCAACCTCTCGTTCTCCGATCAAGATTTGCAACAGCCTCCAAATGCCGCACAATGATGTGTTAGTCGTCTCTCTCACCCTCGGCAATTCATTGGTCCGCCGAATACTGGTTGACCAAGGAAGTTCTGCGGAGGTCATGTACTACTCCTTATTCAAAGCGCTACACTTGCGAGATACGGATCTCGCACCCACCGAAGTACCGCTGGTGGGATTCAACTTGGCTCCTGTTTGGCCCCTTGGCAAGATCACGCTCCCTATCCGCACGAGCTTAAGGACCGTCGAGGTAGAATTCGTAGTCATCGATGTGCCCAGTCCCTACAATGCTATCGTCGGGTGTGTTTGGTTACACAAACTTGGGGCCGTAGCCTCCACCTATCATCAAGTCCTTCGGTTCATTGGGGCATGGGGGCCCGAAGAGGTGTTAGGCGATCAGTTGGTCGCCAAAACATGCTACGTGGCAGCAATCAAAAGTAAGATTTTCCCAGAACAGGTCCAATGGGTGGAAGCGTCGGACGCCCCTCCCCTTGATGACGTTGGCACACCAGCTGCAGAAAAAGCGGTTGAAGACTTGATCGCTGTAGCGGCCGATGACATAAACACCGACAGAACATTTCTGTTGGGATCCACCTTATCACCCGCTGAACGGGAGGCCATGACCTGCTTCCTTAAGAAAAACATAGAGGTGTTCGCTTGGACGCCGTATGAGATGCTGGGCATCGATCCCAAGTTTATCTGTCATTCGCTCAATGTGGACAAATCTCGCCGAGCCATTATACAGAAGCCTCGAAAGTCGGCTACGATCCATACCAACGCAGTGATTGAGGAAGTCAACCGTCTGCTGGAAGCCGGGGCAATTCAGGATGTTTAGTACCCCACTTGGTTAGCAAACACCGTAGTCGTGAAGAAGAAAAATGGCAAATGGCGCGTCTGTGTCGACTACACGAATCTAAACGATGCTTGCCCGAAGGACTGCTTCCCCGTGCCAAGGATCGACCGTTTGGTAGACGCCACCTTGGGGCATGCTCGGTTCAGTTTCATGGATGCGTACCGCGGGTACCATCAGATTGCTATGCACGGGCCGGACATGGAAAAAACCGCTTTCATCAGTCCCCGTGGGTTGTTTTGCTATAGAGTAATGCCCTTTGGCCTAAAGAACGCGGGAGCGACGTACCAACGGATGGTCATTGAGATGTTCAGCAAACATATCGGCGACACGATGGAGGCCTACATTGACGACATGGTGGTCAACAGTAAGTTTGAAGCCGAACACCTCACACACCTGCAGGAGGTGTTCGACATTCTGAAAGAACACAAACTCCGTCTTAACGCCGAAAAGTGCACTTTCGGCGTCGGTTCTGGGAAATTTTTGGGTTATTTAGTCACTAGGAGGGGTATCGAGGCCGACCCAAATCAAATCAGCGCAATCAACAAATTGGAGGTGCCATACACAATCAAAGGCGTTCAGAAATTAACAGGCATGGCTGCCGCCCTTAATAGATTCATCAGTCGGTCTTCCGATAAATGTTGACCCTTCTTCACGCTATTAAAGAAATGTAGCCGAAGAAGTTTTGATTGGACCCCAGAATGTGATCGAGCACTGCATGATTTGAAGACCTACCTGTCTTCGGCCCCATTGCTCTCAACGCCCGGTGATAAGGAGCCTCTGTTCATTTATCTGGCCATGTCCCCACATGCGGTCAGTTCTGTTCTTGTCCGACAAGAGGACCGAGTACACCTCCCAATTTACTATACCAGTAAAACACTGGTCAGTGCTGAGACCAGATACCTAGCTTTGGAGAAACTCGCATTGGCGCTAGTCTCCGCCTCCCGCAAACTCGTGCCATATTTCCAGGCGCACCCCATCACGGTCTTGACGGCACAGCCCCTGAAAAGCTTGTTCCGCGAGGCTGATCTTTCTAACCGTATTTCAAAGTGGGCTGTGGAGTTGTCTAACTTTGACATCCAATACCAGCCGAGGACGGCGATCAAAGGACAAGTGCTCACAGATTTCATTGCCGAATTCACACCAAACACCGAAGGAACCTGCTCCTTGCCAAACAGAGAATCCACTGAGTCGCCACCTTGGCGACTTCTGCACGGCAACTTCTGGAGAATGTTCGTGGACGGCTCCTCCAACACCCATGGTTCGGGAGCTGGGGTCGTCTTGATTTCACCCGAGGGAATTCTCCATGAATTGGCCATCCGGCTCGAATTCCTCGCCTCTAACAACGAGGCTGAATACGAGGCCGTACTAGCCGGCCTCCATTTTGCAGAAGACCTCGGCGCCGAGCATATCCAGGCTTACATTGATTCTCAGCTGGTCGTTCACCAATTGTCCGGCGAATATGAAGCCCGTGACGACCGAATGTCCCGCTACCTAGCCGCCGTACAACAAACCAGCCAACGGTTTCGCAGTTTTTTATTAGATCAGATCGCCCGTGAACAAAACGCCCATGCTGACGCCCTAGCCGGTCTCGCATTGGCAATGGACGCTGGGGGGCAGAGGACTGTCTCTGTCAATGTCCTCCCACAGCCGAGCATTGAAAAACCTGCAGTTAACGAGGAAGTCAATTTCATCTCACAGGATCCCAGTTGGATGGACCACATTTTATCGTACCTCCGGGATGAAACTTTACCGGAGGATCGAAGGGAAGCACACAAGATCATTCACAAAGCTGTCCAATTCTGGCTAGGACCCGGAAACAAACCTGTACCGGAGGGCGTACTCGGCACCTTATCTGTTATGTGTGCACCCGAAGCAAATGATGAGCGCATGTTATTGTGTATTTTACGGCTCAACACGTCTAGTTTAACTTGCGTGCACGTATTATTCCATGTTTATACTCGATAATTGCACGAAAAGGTATCTCATGTCCCGTGCAGGTCAAACAGAGAAAAGAGGACCCTGATGTGCCTAAATCAACTTTCCAAAAGTCAAACGAGGTCCAAATGGTCGAAGCCGAACTTGGTTGGGAGAAGCAATGTCCAGAGGCTTAGTGACACCGGTGCCTCAATACCTTGACACCGGTGTCTTCCCTTTATTCCACTGATGAAGCCAGAATGCAGAGACCAAATGACACCGGTGTCTTCCTCTTATTCCAAGTGAAGGCCAAGATGCAGAGTGTCCAAGACACCGGTGCTTCTGAGTTCTATACACCGGTGTATCTATGCAATGCCAATGGAAGGAGGATGATACAGAGTGTCCAAGACACCGGTGCCTTCAAATCCTTTACACCGGTGTCTCTCCAAATGCAAAGAAGATCAAGATACAGAGCCATAGTGACACCGGTGCCTCAATTCCTTTACACCGGTGTCACCCCTTTCACAGAATACCAGATACAGAGCACCAGAGGCACCGGTGCCTCAATACCTTGACACCGGTGTATCAAGTTCGACAAAAGCAAACTTTTGCCTTGGGATGGCTGACTTTTGGGGGGTCCACTTTGCCTTAAAATGTGTGCCAAATCAGGGGACAAAAGGGATTTCAGCCTGGGGAAAGGAAAAGAAGCTTCTATTATGCCTTTTTGGAGGATAATTTTGTAACTAGCCTAGTTTGTTAGGATATTTTTCTATTAGGTTTTTACTTTTGGCCAAGGGGTCTCATTAGATATCATATAACTTAGAATATATCAGATTGTATTCCATTTTTGAGAGCTTATCTTGCCTCCCTTTTAGTTTTTCTAGTTGTTCTTCATTGTTCTTGAAGTTTTAAAGTAAGTTTTGTTAATCTTTATTGTTTATGCTTGAAGATCCTTGTATTCTCTTGGAATCATTTAAGTTTTGGATTAGTTTCACTCATATAGTTCCATTTTAGTATTTTCTTACCCTAAAATCTGATTGTTCTTAGTGTTCTCTAGTATAGTTTAGACTAAATCTTTCTTATTAGACTTAGATAAATTGGTTTTATCATGTTTTCCTTTAAGTATATCATGTTTATAGTTAATATGAGTAGTTAAATTAGTGAGGGTTAAGTCTAAAGGTGAGGTTTAGTTCAAAACCATGTTGGTCTATTTCTTCTCCATATGTATGAATGCCATTGATGGATCTTTCTAAGTTCTTTTTATTGAAACAAAAATGAAGTGTTAAGTTCTTGCTTAGTTATAGCCATCCTTAGAGTTGGTATATCTAATACTTGAATCGATGTCCTTCATCTTTTAATCCTATTTCCTTGAACTTGAAAGAATCCATTAAACCATTTTGTGAATTAAAATCCTAATTTTCATTGAAGTATTTTCCGATCTAACACCCGACACGGGGGATAGATTGAGTTATAAGGAGAAGAGATAGACCGACGGAAGAATTGGAATAGACCAAACCTTAGAACTTAACCCCACTCCTTAATCTAGTTTTAATCCTCCACTTAGTTGATAACATTGTTAAACACACCAAACAAATTTGAGGTTGACGTCCGAAACGTCAAAAACACCAATTTGCGCATTCTTTAAATCCAACGTTCGTTTCCCTGTGGATCGATACTCCGGACTATCCATTATACTCATTTTACATATTTTGAGAATAAGTTCTGTTTTATGAAATTAAACCACTGATCTCGAGGCCGGCACCCTAACGACACACACTTTGCCGGTCCGGTCAAGTTTTTGGCGCCGTTGCCGGGGAATATGAGTAGTTGTTTTTAAATAATCGCAGATTTTGTAAAGTGCAAGTTTCTTTGCGGAAACCTTTAACCGACCCATTTTGGTAAACCTAAGGTGTAACGCAAGCCAAAGGGACGTGTAATTTGCAGTTTTTATTTTATTTTCTTTTAACGCACACTTGATTGTTAGGAGACTATCTTTGGTGTATGAGTGTTTACACTCGTGACGCGACACATCGGCTAATCCGCCAAGACAATCCTCCTTTCAATCCAATGGCCGAACACCATGAGGCCAATGATGCACCCATGGGACGCACCATGCGGGATTACTTGCATCCCACTCACACCACCACCACCTTGTGCATACGCTTTCCAACCGATACTCCCGAAGGTCAACAATTCCATGTCAAGCCTAACATGCTTGGCATGTTACCAACCTTCTATGGGATGGAATTGGAGAACTGTTATGTCCATATTAAAGAGTTTGAGGAGGTAGTGAACACTTTCACCAACGTGACCGCCCACCTGGAGTCGGCACGTCTGAAGCTCTTTCCCTTTTCTCTCAAGGATAAGGCCAAGCGATGGTTTCTCTCCTTGAGAGCTCATTCGGTGACAAGTTGGGTGGAGATGCAGGTGGAGTTCCACAAAAAGTGGTTCCCACTCCACCGCACCACCACCTTAAAGAAGAAGATTCAGAACTTCGAGGAAATACCCAACGAATCTTTCTGTTCATGTTGGGAGAGATACAAGGAGCGTCTCCTCGTTGTCCCTCATCACGGGTATGAGGATTGGCAGATTGTGGCATTCTTCTACGAAGCCATCTCAGTCCGCAATCGCCAATTTATCAACCTCATGACTAGTGGGGAATTTCTGAACCAAGGAGCCTTCGCGGCTTTAGCTTATCTAGATGAGCTAGCGGAGAATAACCAATCATGGGATTATTCGGATCCCAATGACCGCTCCTATAAACCCCCCATTAGTCACGGAACCATGGGCAAACATATGCCTAGGGACGAGGACGACATCAGCAAACGCCTCGACCACCTCTCTAGGAAACTAGAGAAATTGGAGATAAATAGGGTGAACGAGGTCTCTTCTGTTTCAAAGCCCGGGGAGGCTTGTGCTATCTGTGACACCATGGACCACACTACCAATATATGTCCAACCATACCTGCTTTCAAAGAGGTACTTCATGGTCCGGACCATGCTGAGGTCCACGCCCTTCACCAAGGCCAAAAGCCTACCAACGTGCCCTTCAACAACAACAACTACCATCCGGGATTGAGAAATCATCCCAACTTTAGTTGGAGGAATAATGAGGCGGGTGCACAACCCCAAGGACCCCCGGGATTCCAAGGACAATACCCGGCCCATCAAAATGCACAAGGGCTGGCACCACTGCGGTATCCACCAAATTCCTACAATCCTCCGGGTCCCTCCACGGGTCCCAACTCTTACCAACCGCCTAACCGGCGAAGCTTGGAGGATACCTTGCAAATGTTCATGCAAGGGCAAGCAAATGTCAATGAACAGAACACTCAGGCCATTGGGGACATCCGCTCCCAACTCACCAAGTTGACCACCACTTTGGGTACCATGCAACACGAGAAAGGGAAATTTCCAGCCCAACCTCAAGCAAACCCCCAAGGTCAACATTTTGTACAAGGAGAGTCTCCTTCGGGGTCAAATGTGGAACAAGCAAAGGCAATCACCACTTTGAGGAGTGGGAAAGAGGTCGACAAGACCATTCTCCCGAAAACAATCCCCACTCCTCCTCCGGTGCTTACTCCACAACCCCAAGATGATGAACCGGTGAGTGTTTTACCTCAACCTTCCCCCATTTCCACATCCACATCTGCTCCTATGGGAGAACCCATAGTCTCAACTTGCCCAATGCCGGCCCCATTCCCACAAAGATTGAGGCCTTTACCCAAGTTGACGAACTCCAACGAGATATTCGAGCTCTTCAAGCAAGTGAAGATCAATATCCCGTTGCTTGATGCAATCAAGCAAATACCTTCCTATGCCAAATTTTTGAAGGACTTGTGCACAATAAAGCGCAAGCACAACGTGCAAAAGAAGGTATTCTTGACTCAGCAAGTGAGTTCGATCATACAAACCCCCATTGCACCAAAGTACAAGGACCCCGGGTGTCCTACAATTTCTATGAGGGTTGGGGGGAAGATCGTGGAGAAAGCCCTGCTTGACTTGGGGGCTAGTGTGAATTTGTTGCCATACTCGGTGTATGAGCAACTTGGGTTGGGGGATATGAAACCAACCTCGGTGACCCTCCAATTAGCTGACCGTAGTGTCCGGGTACCGAGGGGTTTGGTGGAAGATGTGCTTGTCCAAGTGGACAATTTTGTGTACCCAGTGGACTTCATAGTCCTTGATACTTGTCCCACGTCCAATCTGCAAGCCCAAACGCCCATCATACTTGGAAGGCCTTTCTTGGCCACATCCAACGCAGTGATCCATTGTCGGAATGGGCTGCTTAAAATGACATTTGGGAACATGACCCTCGAGCTCAACATTTTTAACATTGGGAGCCAAATGGGGGATGATGATGACATCCGTGATGTGAGCGTTATAGACGCACTTGTTCAAGAGCACGTCGATTGTCATCTCTTTTCCGACCCCCTAGAGGCCATGCTTACTGTGGAAGAGACTGAGTTTCTAAATTCTCCCGAGGTTGAGTACATTTACTCCCTCCTGAATGAAGAAGAGGTGTTGGGTACTGAAAAGTGGGTACCCAACTTTGAAAAACTACCACCACCGACAGCTCGGGCTCTACCATCTTCTGTTAAACCACCCAAGCCCGAGCTCAAAAGTTTACCATCTACCTTAAAGTATGCTTTCTTGGGGAATTCTGAAACTTTCCCGGTTGTCATCTCATCCAGTCTAGACAATCCCCAAGAAGCTGCTTTATTGGAAATTTTGAGGGCCCACAAATCTGTTTTAGGGTGGACCATTGCTGATATTCACGGGATCAGCCCGCTATTGTGCACTCACCGCATCTATCTCGAGGATGATGTTAAACCATCTCGCCAACCTCAACGGCGTTTGAACCCGATCATGCGAGATGTGGTGAGAGATGAGGTTCTAAAGGTACTGGATGTGGGTATCATATACCCGATAGCTGATAGTAAATGGGTCAGCCCCATCCAGGTTGTGCCAAAAAAGTCTGGCGTCACTGTTGTGCCCAATGAGAGTGGGGAGTTAATTCTCACTCGAGTAGTCACCGGTTGGCGCGTCTGTATAGACTATAGAAAACTCAACGCCGGTACCCGGAAAGACCACTTGCCTCTTCCCTTCATTGATCAAATGTTAGAAAGGGTAGCTGGCCATGCTTTCTACTATTTCCTGGATGGGTATTCGGGGTATAATCAGATAGAGGTCTCTCTGGAAGACCAAGAAAAGACTACTTTCACATGTCCATTCGGCACCTTTGCATATCGTCGCATGCCCTTCGGGCTTTGCAATGCCCCCGGCACCTTCTCTCGGTGTATGACGGGCATCTTTAGCGACAGGATAGAGAAAATTGTAGAGGTGTTCATGGATGATTTTTCTGTGTTCGGAGACTCCTTTGAGTCTTCTTTGGAGAACCTTGAAAGGGTTCTAATACGATGTGAGGAGAAAAACCTGGTTTTAAATTGGGAGAAGTGCCATTTCATGGTCACTCACGGTATTGTCTTCGGTCACATCATTTCTTCTAGGGGGATTGAGGTAGATCAATCGAAAATAGAGCTCATCTCTAAGTTACCTACCCCTAAGTGTGTCAAGGATATCCGTTCCTTCCTTGGACACGCTGGATTCTATCGGCGCTTTATCCAGAACTTTAGCGCCATATCCCGTCCTTTGTGTCGTTTACTTACGAAGGACACACCTTTCGAGTGGACACAAGATTGCGGGGAGGCTTTTTCACAACTTAAAATCAGCCTCACTACTCCTCCAATCGTGCGATCACCCGATTGGAACCTGCCCTTTGAGCTCATGTGCGATGCCAGTGACTATGCTATAGGCGCTGTGCTCGGCCAACGGAGGGACAAGGTTCCTTGTGTAATCTCTTATGCGAACAAGACCTTAAACGATGCTCAAATGAATTACACGACCACTGAGAAAGAGTTGTTGGCGGTTGTCTTTGCGTTAGACAAGTTTCGATCCTATCTTATCGGATCACCTATAATAGTCTACACCGACCATGCAGCTCTTAAACATCTGCTCACCAAGCCCGATGCCAAAGCTCGGCTCATTCGGTGGGTACTTCTGTTGCAAGAGTTTGACTTAACCATAAAAGATAAGAAGGGGGTTGAGAATGTCGTGGCGGACCATTTGTCTCGCCTCGAGTTTGAGGATCACACCTCTAACATACCCATTCCCGACTCTTTTCCCGATGAACAACTCTTGGCCGTTTCGAGTTGCCCGTGGTATGCTGATATTGCCAATTACTTGGCCACGGGGCGACTCCCATCACATTGGACTCCTCAAGATAGGAGAAAATTTCTGGCTGAGGTAAGGAGATTCATCTTTGATGATCCCTATCTCTTTAAATTTTGCTCGGACCAGATTGTCCAGCGGTGTGCCCGATGATAAACAG
Source organism: Arctostaphylos glauca (assembly GCA_019985065.2). NCBI lineage: Eukaryota > Viridiplantae > Streptophyta > Magnoliopsida > Ericales > Ericaceae > Arctostaphylos > Arctostaphylos glauca. Next base: position 13,425,010 of record JAHSPW020000004.1, on the reverse strand, counting down.
AAGTCAATCTTGACCTTCTGCCACACCGAGGCATGTGGCGGGCATTTTTCTTCTAAGAAGACAGCTGCTAAAATTTTGCAGTGTGGCTTCTATTGGCCTCACATCTTCAAGGATGCCTTTGAATTCTGCAAGGCTTGCCCGCGCTGTCAAGAGTTAGGTGCCTTATCACGGCGTAACATGATGCCCCTCCAACCCATCTTAATCATTGAAGTTTTCGATTGTTGGGGCATCGATTTCATGGGTCCTTTTCCCAATTCTTTTGGGAATCTCTATATCCTGTTAGCCGTGGACTACGTGTCCAAATGGGTAGAGGCCATTCCAACCTGAACCAATGACCACTCTGTGGTGGTCCGATTCCTTAAGGAGAACATCTTCTCCCCGTTTGGGATGCCTAAAGCCCTAATTAGTGATCAGGGCACACACTTCTGCAATCGCCCTATGGAAGCCTTAGTTAAGAAATATGGGGTCAACCACAAAGTTTCCACTGCCTACCACCCACAGACTAATGGCCAAGCTGAATTGGCAAACCGTGAAATCAAGCACATCTTAGAGAAAACGGTAAATCCGAATCGCAAAGATTGGTCTCTTAGACTAATTGATGCTTTGTGGGCTTACCGTACTGCCTACAAGACCGTGTTGGGCATGTCTCCCTACCGCTTGGTATATGGCAAGGCTTGCCACTTACCGGTGGAAATGGAGCACAAAGCTTTTTGGGCTATCAAACAATTGAATTATCGGATGCCCGAGGCCGGTGCCCACCGCAAGCTCCAATTGGATGAGCTTGAAGAAATACGCCGGGATGCTTACGACAATGCCCACATTTACAAGTGTAAGGTTAAGGCCTTTCACGACAAGAACATTGTCCGAAAAACATTCACCCCGGGCCAAAAGGTCTTATTGTACAACTCGAGGTTGCATTTATTTCCGGGTAAATTGCGATCCCGGTGGGGAGGTCCTTACATTGTGAAAACCGTCTCCAGTCATGGAGCGGTTGAACTTGAGAACCCCAAGAATGGCACAACTTTTAAGGTGAATGGTCACCGGTTAAAGCCTTACATTGAAAAATTTGATCCTAAGGAATCCGTAGAGGAATTGAGAGACCCGGTCTATGACGGGTCCGATGTGAACCATGTGGACCCCAATCCTTTGGGTCTGTGAGCTTTATTTGGAGTCTAGGAGACTATAAATCCATGGAGTATGTGATACCTCCAGTGTTTGCCGTGCTCGAACGGCATCAGATGGTCTGGTATAGCCACCTTGTCAAGCTACGTATGTAGTACCTTGAGGTTGGGTCTGACGGCAGGCGCGTGGACAATGAGAAATCTGTCTGAACCCTTTCGGCTTTAGTGTCAAGTTCCGTGGAGATTTCTTCAAAGCGGAATGAAGGGGTAAGGAATTTGGGGGGCCCCCCTCCAAAGGGAGTGGTAGCCTATTAGATGATGGCGCTGCTTCTCTAGATATTGTTGAACCCCACGCATACTGTCCTTCCAACAATAGGGAAACACAGTCTTTGACAAGGAAGAAAAGTAGTACTCGTGTCCTTCGCATGAAGAAGTGGTGGATTTATTGCTTATTTTCATTATTGTCATTTTTGGACTAACCCGCTAATGAAATTTTGTGTTCCATGAAGTTATGTTTGCTCTTAGTAGGTAGTTGGTGGTTCAGTCTTCGCAAGGTGTACGCGCTACCACATCAGCCTTGGTAGTTTGGGTCTAAGTACGGGGTGATTGCGGCATTCAAGAACCCAAAGTCATGGGTGTAGCTATGTGCTACGGTTGTTAGTCCAACAAAGCTCCGGTGATGATCCTATGTGACTAGCTATGGTCCACAAGTTGGAGCGGAAAGAGTACACCTTGGAAGCCCTTCCAATGACAAACAGGGCACGTGACGAGAAATCCTCAAACTTGGTCGAGGTATATGGTGGTTGACATTCCACCTCGCTGGTATGTTCGTCCCTCTCTTTATGCTTTAAGATGAGTTGTCTCTTTGCGTTGAGGACAATGCAAACTTTAAGTTGGGGGGGGGGGGGGAGAATGATTCATTAGTGTGTTACCCCTTTGTTGTTTTAGTTGTTTTAGTCCCTTTTTAGCATGAAAAATTTTGAAAAAATAAATACAAATTGGCATATCCTTGTATTAGGCAATCCTCTCCTGAAATGCTTGCAAGTAACTTGACATATGTTTCCATAAGCATACCATCGAACAAGAATTGCTATTTCACTACACGTGCATTGACCATGAACTTTGTTGAACAATTTGGAATCATAAGTTGTGAGCGGAGATCCAATGTTAAAACCATTCTATGCCACAGAGTTGAATTAATCTATCTCTTGTTTCTACAACTGCGTGTTTACTCATGTTTTACACTTGTGTGCATCATTGTGGAATCCATGAAACATTTGAGAAATGATAAAAGGCCATCTTCCATGATCCGTACCACATATGAGTCTCATTGACCTTGATTTGATCCTTGTCCAATTTATATCCATTGAAACAAGCTTAGGAAACCGGATGAGATAAGGTTGGATGGGGTTTTGTTGTTGGTGTGTGTGTTGTATTGCAATCGGGAGGAAATATCTCAGAAAAAGGAATTTTACAGAGCTCAGGTTGCACCGGTGCCTCATTTTCATGACACTGGTGTTCTCCACTACAGATCAGAATTCAAGAGATACAGAATGGTCTCAACACCGGTGCCTCTGATTTGGTTGCACCGGTGCTTCACTCTACAGCAGTATGGATGAGATACAGAATGGTAAAGACACCGGTGCTTCCAATTTGTTACACCGGTGCCTCGCTTTGTTCCACAAGAGAAACTGAAATGCAGAGAGGTTCTGACACCGGTGCCCCTGAAATGGTTACACCGGTACTTCTTCTTCAAAACAAGAAAAATTGAGATACAGAGAGCATATTACACCGGTACTTAAGGAACCATGACACCGGTGCCTCCTCTCCAATACAGAAGCCACTGAGATGCAGAGAGGTTTTGACACCGGTGTCTCAAAAACCATTACACCGGTGCCACCCCTTTTGTCCCAAAGAGAAAACCGAGATACAGAGAGTACATTACACCGGTGACCGTTACACCGGTGCCTCGTGAGAAAAGTTTAAAAAAAATATCAGGGTTTTAAAACCCCAAACGTTATGAAACCATAGGGTTACACCGGTTCCTCTCCCGCCTCTTCATCTCCCTCTCTCTCCTCACACCGGTTCTCTCTATCTCTCTCTCTCAAACCACCGCATCTCTCTCTATCTCTCTCTCTCAAACCACCGCATCTCTCTCTCTCTCTCTCTCTCTCTCTCTCTGCCGACCATCTCCCTCCACCACACCATACCTCTCCAACCATCGCACCTTTCTCTTCTCCATCTCCAACCATCACGTCTCTCTCTCTCTATAAAGCCTACAACCACCGCAACCCTTCTTCCTCTCTCCTCCGCACCGCCTCTCTCTCTCTCTTCCTGGTTCGGTTGGAACAGAAAGGGTCAAGGTTTGGGGTTTTGCTTCCTGGTGCGGCTGAAACAGAAAAGAACAGAGGTTTGGGTGTTTGGGGTTTTGGTTTCAACAGTGCTCTGTGCACCATCTCTTTGTGTGAATCACTCCGGGTAAGTTTAATCCTCTCCCTCTGTGTTTCATAATGGTTAGACGAAAAAGTCAGGGCATCTCCATTAGGGAGCCCAATCCGAATGATACCCCGCCACAATCCGACTCGGACAATAACGATCCTATATGGAGAGAACTGGAAAATGCTTCCATGGCCATTCCAAAGGGCAAGGGGAAAGCCCCTATGTCCTCTACTTCCCGCTCTTAATCAAAAACGAAGCCAACTCCTAGGAAATCCCCTGCTTCTAAGACCCCAAGTGGTTCGAAACGGAAAAATCAAGGGGAAGAGAGTGGGTCAAAGAGCAAGAAACAGAGAACCACAGTTGAGGGGGATAGGGGACAGAAAGAGTGGGAAGAAAAGGTTGAAAGAAAGAACGTTACTTGCGGAAGGCAAGTCTTAAGGTAGAGTTTGGGTGAGTCAAATGCGGTTGTCCAAAGATTGGACCAAATGGGTTTGACCCGGTTCTTTGAAGTCATCCCGGGCTATATTCGAGGAATGGTTGAAGGGTTCTATTGCTCAGTGAGATTAGAAAACTCAAACACCCCCGAACCAAGAATGGTGGCAGAGGTGAGAGGGGTCAATGTATGGATCACAACTGAGAGGATATCCGAATACCTGCAATGCCCCATCCCCGATCCAGAAACCGTCATCATTCCCAAATATGCTTTTGATCCGGCATCCTTTGATGGGAAGATGTTTGCCAAGAGGGTAATGACAAATCCGAAGAGGTATAATGGGAAATTCTTTCCCGGGGGACTAAAGGAGGATTACCGTCTCCTCAATAAAATTATGAAGCACAATGTGTACCCGTTGGCGAGTGACAAAAGGGTACCCCCTCGAACCATAGCCTTCATGCATGCTTTCATGTTGGGCAAAGTGATAGACTTTGGCCGAACCATCTTCCAAGAGATGGTATATTTCAGAGAAAGGGCAAGTGCTACAGCAAACTTAGTCTTCCCGGCCATATTTCAGAGAAAGGGTTCAGACAGATTTCTTATTGTCTACGCGCCTGCCGTCAGATCCAACCTCAAGGTACTACATACGTAGCTTGACAAGGTGGCTATACCAGACCATCTGATACCGTTCGAGCACGGCAAACACTGGAGGTATCACATACTCCATGGATTTATATTCTCCTAGACTCCAAATAAAGCTCACAGACCCAAAGGATTGGGGTCCACATGGTTCACATCGGACCCGTCATAGACCGGGTCTCTCAATTCCTCTACGGATTCCTCAGGATCAAATTTTTCAATGTAAGGCTTTAACCGGTGACCATTCACCTTAAAAGTTGTGCCATTCTTGGGGTTCTCAAGTTCAACCGCTCCATGAGTGGAGACGGTTTTCACAATGTAAGGACCTCCCCACCGGGATCGCAATTTACCCGGAAATAAATGCAACCTCGAGTTGTACAATAAGACCTTTTGGCCCGGGGTGAATGTTTTCCGGACAATGTTCTTGTCGTGAAAGGCCTTAACCTTACACTTGTAAATGTGGGCATTGTCGTAAGCATCCCGGCGTATTTCTTCAAGCTCATCCAATTGGAGCTTGCGGTGGGCACCGGCCTCGGGCATCCGATAATTCAATTGTTTGATAGCCCAAAAAGCCTTGTGCTCCATTTCCACCGGTAAGTGGCAAGCTTTGCCATATACCAAGCGGTAGGGAGACATGCCCAACACGGTCTTGTAGGCAGTACGGTAAGCCCACAAAGCATCAATTAGTCTAAGAGACCAATCTTTGCGATTCGGATTTACCGTTTTCTCTAAGATGTGCTTGATTTCACGGTTTGCCAATTCAGCTTGGCCATTGGTCTGTGGGTGGTAGGCAGTGGAAACTTTGTGGTTGACCCCATATTTCTTAACTAAGGCTTCCATAGGGCGATTGCAGAAGTGTGTGCCCTGATCACTAATTAGGGCTTTAGGCATCCCAAACCGGGAGAAGATGTTCTCCTTAAGGAATCGGACCACCACAGAGTGGTCATTGGTTCGGGTTGGAATGGCCTCTACCCATTTGGACACGTAGTCCACGGCTAACAGGATATATAGAGATTCCCAAATGAATTGGGAAAAGGACCCATGAAATTGATGCCCCAACAATCGAAAACTTCAATGATTAAGATGGGTTGGAGGGGCATCATGTTACGCCGTGATAAGGCACCTAACTCTTGACAGCGCGGGCAAGCCTTGCAGAATTCAAAGGCATCCTTGAAGATGTGAGGCCAATAGAAGCCACACTAAAAAATTTTAGCAGTTGTCTTCTTAGAAGAAAAATGCCCGCCACATGCCTCGGTGTGGCAGAAGGTCAAGATTGACTTCTGTTCGTCATCGGGCACACACCGCCGGACAATCTGGTCCGGACAAAATTTAAAGAGATAGGGATCATCAAAGATGAATCTCCTTACCTCAGCCAGAAATTTTCTCCTATCTTGAGGAGTCCAATGTGATGGGAGTCGCCCCGTGGCCAAGTAATTGGCAATATCAGCATACCACGGGCAACTCGAAATGGCCAAGAGTTGTTCATCGGGAAAAGAGTCGGGAATGGGTATGTTAGAGGTGTGATCCTCAAACTCGAGGCGAGACAAATGGTCCGCCACGACATTCTCAACCCCCTTCTTATCTTTTATGGTTAAGTCAAACTCTTGCAACAGAAGTACCCACCGAATGAGCCGAGCTTTGGCATCGGGCTTGGTCAGCAGATATTTAAGAGCTGCGTGGTCGGTGTAGACTATTATAGGTGATCCGATGAGATAGGATCGAAACTTGTCTAACGCAAAGACAACCGCCAACAACTCTTTCTCAGTGGTCGTGTAATTCATTTGAGCATCGTTTAAGGTCTTGCTCGCATAAGAGATTACACAAGGAACCTTGTCCCTCCGTTGGCCGAGCACAGCGCCTATAGCATAGTCACTAGCATCGCACATGAGCTCAAAGGGCAGGTTCCAATCGGGTGATCGCACGATTGGAGGAGTAGTGAGGCTGATTTTAAGTTGTGAAAAAGCCTCCTCGCAATCTTGTGTCCACTCGAAAGGTGTGTCCTTCGTAAGTAAACGACACAAAGGACGAGATATGGCGCTAAAGTTCTGGATAAAGCGCCGATAGAATCCAGCGTGTGCAAGGAAGGAACGAATATCCTTGACACACTTAGGGGTAGGTAACTTAGAGATGAGCTCTATTTTCGATTGATCTACCTCAATCCCCCTCGAAGAAATGATGTGACCGAGGACAATACCGTGAGTGACCATGAAATGGCACTTCTCCCAATTTAAAACCAGGTTTTTCTCCTCACATCGTATTAGAACCCTTTCAAGGTTCTCCAAACAAGACTCAAAGGAGTCTCCGAACACAGAAAAATCATCCATGAACACCTCTACAATTTTCTCTATCGTGTCGCTAAAGATGCCCGTCATACACCGAGAGAAGGTGCCGGGGGCATTGCAAAGCCCGAAGGGCATGCGACGATATGCAAAGGTGCCGAATGGACATGTTAAAGTAGTCTTTTCTTGGTCTTCCAGAGAGACCTCTATCTGATTATACCCCGAATACCCATCCAGGAAACAGTAGAAAGCATGGCCAGCTACCCTTTCTAACATTTGATCAATGAAGGGAAGAGGGAAGTGGTCTTTCCGGGTACCGGCGTTGAGTTTTCTATAGTCTATACAGACGCGCCAACCGGTGACTACTCGAGTGGGAATTAACTCCCCACTCTCATTGGGCACAACAGTGACGCCAGACTTTTTTGGCACAACCTGGATGGGGCTGACCCATTTACTATCAGCTATCGGGTATATGATACCCACATCCAGTAACTTTAGAACCTCATCTCTCACCACATCTCGCATGATCGGGTTCAAACGCCGTTGAGGTTGGCGAGATGGCTTAACATCATCCTCGAGATAGATGCGGTGAGTGCACAATAGCGGGCTGATCCCGTGAATATCAGCAATGGTCCACCCTAAAACAGATTTGTGGGCCCTCAAAATTTCCAATAAAGCAGCTTCTTGGGGATTGTCTAGACTGGATGAGATGACAACCGGGAAAGTTTCAGAATTCCCCAAGAAAGCATACTTTAAGGTAGATGGTAAACTTTTGAGCTCGGGCTTGGGTGGTTTAACAGAAGATGGTAGAGCCCGAGCTATCGGTGGTGGTAGTTTTCAAAGTTGGGTACCCACTTTTCAGTACCCAACACCTCTTCTTCATTCAGGAGGGAGTAAATGTACTCAACCTCGGGAGAATCTAGAAACTCAGTCTCTTCCACAGTAAGCATGGCCTCTAGGGGGTCGGAAAAGAGATGACAATCGACGTGCTCTTGAACAAGTGCGTCTATAACGCTCACATCACGGATGTCATCATCATCCCCCATTTGGCTCCCAATGTTAAAAATGTTGAGCTCGAGGGTCATGTTCCCAAACGTCATTTTAAGCAGCCCATTCCGACAATGGATCACTGCGTTGGATGTGGCCAAGAAAGGCCTTCCAAGTATGATGGGCATTTGGGCTTGCAGATTGGACGTGGGACAAGTATCAAGGACTATGAAGTCCACCGGGTACACAAAATTATCCACTTGGACAAGCACATCTTCCACCAAACCCCTCGGTACCCGGACACTACGGTCAGCTAATTGGAGGGTCACCGAGGTTGGTTTCATATCCCCCAACCCAAGTTGCTCATACACCGAGTATGACAACAAATTCACACTAGCCCCCAAGTCAAGCAGGGCTTTCTCCACGATCTTCCCCCCAACCCTCACAGAAATTGTAGGACACCCGGGGTCCTTGTACTTTGGTGCAATGGGGGTTTGTATGATCAAACTCACTTGCTGAGTCAAGAATACCTTCTTTTGCACGTTGTGCTTGCGCTTTATTGTGCACAAGTCCTTCAAAAATTTGGCATAGGAAGGTATTTGCTTGATTGCATCAAGCAACGGGATATTGATCTTCACTTGCTTGAAGAGCTCGAATATCTCGTTGGAGTTCGTCAACTTGGGTAAAGGCCTCAATCTTTGTGGAAATGGGGCCGGCATTGGGCAAGTTGAGACTATGGGTTCTCCCATAGGAGCAGATGTGGATGTGGAAATGGGGGAAGGTTGAGGTAAAACACTCACCGGTTCATCATCTTGGGGTTGTGGAGTAAGCACCGGAGGAGGAGTGGGGATTGTTTTCGGGAGAATGGTCTTGTCGACCTCTTTCCCACTCCTCAAAGTGGTGATTGCCTTTGCTTGTTCCACATTTGACCCCGAAGGAGACTCTCCTTGTACAAAATGTTGACCTTGGGGGTTTGCTTGAGGTTGGGCTGGAAATTTCCCTTTCTCGTGTTGCATGGTACCCAAAGTGGTGGTCAACTTGGTGAGTTGGGAGCGAATGTCCCCAATGGCCTGAGTGTTCTGTTCATTGACATTTGCTTGCCCTTGCATGAACATTTGGAAGGTATCCTCCAAGCTTCGCCGGTTAGGCGGTTGGTAAGAGTTGGGACCCGTGGAGGGACCCGGAGGATTGTAGGAATTTGGTGGATACCGCGGTGGTGCCGGCCCTTGTGTATTTTGATGGGCCGGGTATTGTCCTTGGAATCCCGGGGGTCCTTGGGGTTGTGCACCCGCCTCATTATTCCTCCAACTAAAGTTGGGATGATTTCTCAATCCCGGATGGTAGTTGTTGTTGTTGAAGGGCACGTTGGTAGGCTTTTGGCCTTGGTGAAGGGCGTGGACCTCAGCATGGTCCGGACCATGAAGTACCTCTTTGAAAGCAGGTATGGTTGGACATATATTGGTAGTGTGGTCCATGGTGTCACAGATAGCACAAGCCTCCCCGGGCTTTGAAACAGAAGAGACCTCGTTCACCCTATTTATCTCCAATTTCTCTAGTTTCCTAGAGAGGTGGTCGAGGCGTTTGCTGATGTCGTCCTCGTCCCTAGGCACATATTTGCCCATGGTTCCGTGACTAATGGGGGGTTTATAGGAGCGGTCATTGGGATCCGAATAATCCCATGATTGGTTATTCTCCGCTAGCTCATCTAGATAAGCTAAAGCCGCGGAGGCTCCTTGGTTCAGAAATTCCCCACTAGTCACGAGGTTGATAAATTGGCGATTGCGGACTGAGATGGCTTCGTAGAAGAATGCCACAATCTGCCAATCCTCATACCCGTGATGAGGGACAGCGAGGAGACGCTCCTTGTATCTCTCCCAACATGAACAGAAAGATTCGTTGGGTATTTCCTCGAAGTTCTGAATCTTCTTCTTTAAGGTGGTGGTGCGGTGGAGTGGGAACCACTTTTTGTGGAACTCCACCTGCATCTCCACCCAACTTGTCACCGAATGAGCTCTCAAGGAGAGAAACCATCGCTTGGCTTTATCCTTGAGAGAAAAGGGAAAGAGCTTCAGACGTGCCGACTCCAGGTGGGCGGTCACGTTGGTGAAAGTGTTCACCACCTCCTCAAACTCTTTAATATGGACATAGCAGTTCTCCGATTCCATCCCATAGAAGGTTGGTAACATGCCAAGCATGTTAGGCTTGACATGGAATTGTTGACCTTCGGGAGTATCGGTTGGAAAGCGTATGCACGAGGTGGTAGTGGTGTGAGTGGGATGCAAGTAATCCCGCATGGTGCGTCCCATGGGTGCATCATTGGCCTCATGGTGTTCGGCCATTGGATTGAAAGGAGGATTGTCTTGGCGGATTAGCCGATGTGTCGCGTCACGAGTGTAAACACTCATACACCAAAGACAGTCTCCTAACAATCAAGTGTGCGTTAAAAGAAAAGAAAATAAAAACTGCAAATTACACGTCCCTTTGGCTTGCGTTACACCTTAGGTTTACCAAAATGGGTAGGTTAAAGGCTTCCGCCAAAGAAACTTGCACTTTACAAAATCTGCGATTATTTAAAAACAACTATTCATATTCCCCGGCAACGGCGCCAAAAATTTGACCGGACCGGCAAAGTGTGTGTCGTTAGGGTGCCGGCCTCGAGATCAGTGGTTTAATTTCATAAAACAGAACTTATCCTCAAAATATGTAAAATGAGTATAATGGATAGTCCGGAGTATCGATCCACAGGGAAACGAACGTTGGATTTAAAGAATGCGCAAATTGGTGTTTTTGACGTTTCGGACGTCAACCTCAAATTTGTTTGGTGTGGTTAACAATGTTATCAACTAAGTGGAGAATTAAAACTAGATTAAAGAGTGGGGTTAAGTTCTAAGGTTTGGTCTATTCCAATTCTTCCGTCGGTCTATCACTTCTCCTTATAACTCAATCTATCCCCGTGTCGGGTGTTAGATCGGAAAATACTTCAATGAAAATCAGGATTTTAATTCACAAAATGGTTTAATGGATTCTTTCAAGTTCAAGGAAATAGGATTAAAAGATGAAGGACATCGATTCAAGTATTAGATATACCAACTCTAAGGATGGCTATAACTAAGCAAGAACTTAACACTTCATTTTTGTTTCAATAAAAAGAACTTAGAAAGATCCATCAATGGCATTAATACATATGGAGAAGAAATAGACCAACATGGTTTTGAACTAAACCTCACCTTTAGACTTAACCCTCACTAATTTAGCTACTCATATTAACTATAAACATGATATACTTAAAGGAAAACATGATAAAACCAATTTATCTAAGTCTAATAAGAAAGATTTAGTCTAAACTATACTAGAGAACACTAAGAACAATCAGATTTTAGGGTAAGAAAATACTAAAATGGAACTATATGAGTGAAACTAATCCAAAACTTAAATGATTCCAAGAGAATACAAGGATCTTCAAGCATAAATAATAAAGATTAACAAAACTTACTTTAAAACTTCAAGAACAATGAAGAACAACTAGAAAAACTAAAAGGGAGGCAAGATAAGCTCTCAAAAATGGAATACAATCTGATATATTCTAAGTTATATGATATCTAATGAGACCCCTTGGCCAAAAGTAAAAACCTAATAGAAAAATATCCTAACAAACTAGGCTAGTTACAAAATTATCCTCCAAAAAGGCATAATAGAAGCTTCTTTTCCTTTCCCCAGGCTGAAATCCCTTTTGTCCCCTGATTTGGCACACATTTTAAGGCAAAGTGGACCCCCCAAAAGTCAGCCATCCCAAGGCAAAAGTTTGCTTTTGTCGAACTTGATACACCGGTGTCAAGGTATTGAGGCACCGGTGCCTCTGGTGCTCTATATCTGGTATTCTGTGAAAGGGGTGACACCGGTGTAAAGGAATTGAGGCACCGGTGTCACTATGGCTCTGTATCTTGATCTTCTTTGCATTTGGCAGAGACACCGGTGTAAAGGATTTGAAGGCACCGGTGTCTTGGACACTCTGTATCATCCTCCTTCCATTGGCATTGCATAGATACACCGGTGTATAGAACTCAGAAGCACCGGTGTCTTGGACACTCTGCATCTTGGCATTCACTTGGAATAAGAGGAAGACACCGGTGTCACTAGAATTGAGCACCGGTGTCATTTGGTCTCTGCATTCTGACTTCATCAGTGGAATAAAGGGAAGACACCGGTGTCAAGGTATTGAGGCACCGGTGTCACTGAGCCTCTGGACATTGCTTCTCCCAACCAAGTTCGGCTTCGACCATTTGGACCTCGTTTGACTTTTGGAAAGTTGATTTAGGCACATCAGGGTCCTCTTTTCTCTGTTTGACCTGCACGGGACATGAGATACCTTTTCGTGCAATTATCGAGTATAAACATGGAATAATACGTGCACGCAAGTTAAACTAGACGTGTTGAGCCGTAAAATACACAATAATATGCGCTCATCAGTTACCTATTACCAGGATTGTTTACTTCCTAAAAAGAATCTTGGTGCTCTTTATGTTCGGATTGTATACTACAACCAGCCTATACCTGGTTGTCTACATGCGAAATTTTGAGTAATTTCTCCAAGTGTTCAACAATGTGCCACTCTCAGTTAGCTGCGAAGGCACGGTACGACATTGACTAAAATGCTACCATACAACTTATGCTATCAAAGAAATAAGCCGACATGATTCGGTGATCGTTAGAACAAAGACATAAACCAACATGGTTCAGTGATTATTTGAACAAACAAAAATCATCAAGGCATAACAGTGCTCACAAGAAAAGAAGTCTTCATATTCAAAATGCCTTCAAGATTGTGTTCCCAACATTGTGCTTCATACAAAAGCCCTACAACTATTACCAAAAAAAAAAAAAAACAAACAAAGGGCCTTGTGAGGCGAACTCCTATCTAGGCAGGCTGGCCTCCGTCTCCGGTGTTGGAAAAGTTGGGATCTCCTGCAGGCGCTTGTTCCACCCCCTCGGCTGGGATCTCTCCAGCTGGTGTCTGCGGTACTGCAGACAATACGTCCATTGGCTCAGCAGCAGCCGTTGGAGCTCCGTACGAAGGAATGTTCTCGTACAGAGACGATCCCTCCGGCACTTCTGTAGCCTTGAGCGCCTAAATATAGTCGCTCCGGAAGGCGTCCTACAACAGCCCAGTAAGTTGGGCATTGATCCCTTCCATCTGCTTCAGGAACTTCCCTTGAGCTTCGGCGTACCCATCAGAGTAGCCTTTGGAGTTAGCCTCATCAACCCTCTGCGCCATCTCCTTCTCCTTGGCATTGAGGTCGAGGGACAGAGCCTTCCCCTTCTCTTTGGCCTCGGTTAGGGCCGTGCGGACGGCGTTGCGCTCCTTCCGCATCCGGGTCTTTGCCTCAAGCTCTTGCTCGTGCATGCCCCTCAGGCAGCGAATTTGATTGGCCTTCCGCAGCAGCCCCTCCTTCACCGGCGCCAAGTGCTGGGTCGCCTGCATGAGACACTCAAGGAAATAATGAGTACAAAATGGCGAAACAGAATGGAAAACTTAAGGAAGATTAGAACTATACCTTCACCGTCAGCCGAGCCATCTCAAGGAATGAAGAGTCCAAGGTTTTCGGCAGGGCATCGGCATCCTTAGGGAGTATCATCCCTTCGGCCAGCGATAGCGCTATGTGCGGAGTGGCATCCAGGGAATCTTCAATGTTCAACGGCCGGCCGTCGAACATGCATTGTGGCACGAAGTTAGGGGGCGTTGACGCGCCCGCCGCCTCGGTAGCAACTGGAGGTCGGTTCGCCTTTGGAGGTGCGGCGGTATCTCCCTTTGTATGTGAGACCTCTGTAGCCTTCGGTCGGGAGTCTTCCTTAGCCTCCCTTGGTTTCTTCGCCGCTGTGGCGCCTTCTTGGGGTCCTTTCCTCTTCTTTTGAGGATCAACGGGACGGGCGGACTTCGACGCGGATCCACCGACCGCCAGCTTCAAGGTCACCTCTTTTGGAGCTTTCCTCGGCATTTGGTCAATTTCTGCGAACAAGTCTCTCAGCTCCTGGTCACTGATATTGACTGAGTGGTTACTATAGCCGGAGGAGAAACTTGAAGAGCGGGTACCTAAGGAGATCGGGATGACGGTCTCTAGCGTCGACTCTTCCTGTGGCTCCCTAATCATCCCAAGCGGGGGAGTAGTGTCGGTTCGGTGCGCTGCTGAGCCTTCGGTGCCTTCATTACTGCTGGAGTCTCCCCGAGACTTGAGCTTCGACTGATAGACCTCAACGTACCCGAGCAGGACCGAGCAGTCTCTGTGCCTTCTTTGGATTGCGAAAGCCCGACTGATTCTGTCCCACGACGCCTTGCTCCTCAAGCGATCAACGACTCCTTTTCCTGCAAGTGAACAATGAGTTAGTACCAAATAAACGAATGTAATGCTAAACAAGAAGAGTGGCTTTACAATACTTACCGGCGAATCCCGCAACCAGCGGGATTGGATGGAAATGGTATTCGCCTAAGGCGAATTCGAACGCCCCCCGAACTACGACAAAGTCATTAGCATATTTGTTGGAGTCCGGCAGGCCTCGTATCAATCTTCTTTGCTCGGTCCGGCAACAGAGGTACTTCCTCCTAGCTACCTTATTCTGGCTTACTAGGTAGAGGCCGAACAGATCTTCGACCTCAAACTCCAGCTGGTATCTCTCCTTCAGCTCGAGACCCTGACGACGATACGGTAGAAGTTTATGGTCACCTGGGAGTGGGTCAGTTGAAGGACGTTCAGCACCTGCCGAAGGAATGGATGGAAGGGGAAACGCACTCTGCCCTCGATGATGGCCATCAAGGGAAGAACGATTTGAAAGTTGTTTGTCACGATGTTATCCCCTGGTCGAACTAGTTCTATCGATACGTTGTCTGGCACGCCGTACGTTGTGCGAAAGTCAGCTAGGCTCTCCGGATCCTCGAAAAAGCGAGAATACCGGTTCTTCCCCGAGTGAGAGGCCGAGGTCTTCGGCATCACATCGGTATCTGGAAGTCCCGCCGAGCCGCTGGATCCAGGCTGTTCGGCACTGGAGGACAGCATCTGTGATGAGTCTACTTCTAGCTCGGACATCCTATAAAGAGGTGCACGGGTGTTAAAATAAAATATCTGAGGTACGGTCTACTACCAAAATCTACTCTTAGTGGTCTTCCTATCTGGCGCGATGCGCTAAACTCGGACTCTACTGATAACTAATCAAGCTAAGGAGATCGGGACTTCACATCCCCTCAGATTGTCCTCGGCCAAACTTCCCTTTGTTCGGCAGGAACCTGGGATACGAACGACGTACCCAGGCGACTACAGTGGTTAACACTACTAGCCCTATTGATCTAATGTAGCAAGAAATGAAATACTTATGCAAAAACAGTAAGCTTACCAGAGATTCAAAGAAGAATGCGCAAGATCTTCAAACTAAGATGGCTAACGCTGGAAACGCGGTCTTGAGGAAGAAAGTCTGGGAGGCAAAATGGTCTGGAAGAAAACCTCAAAGTTCTTCCAGACCCTCTATATATACTGGGGCTCGTGAATCAGGAAATGGCCGGCGCTGGATACGAGGTGTCTTGTGCGGGAAATCGAAGCTTTTCGCATCCGACCGTCGGATCAGGCACCACGTGGCACAATCTGAGTCTCTGACGCTCTGATTAACTCATCGCGTGTGCCGCCACGACAACGCCTCTTCGACTCTAGTCGTTGGATCGAGCGCCACATGGCACCATCTCAATCTCTGACGTTCTGATTGACTCAGCGCGTACGCCGCCACGACAACGCCTCTTCGGCTCTAGTCGTTGGATCGAGCGCCACATGGCCCCATCTCAATCTCTGACGTTTTGAACAAACTCAGCCGCACAGGCTCGCTTCGGCTCCGACCGTGGGGCCAAAATGCCCCGAAGCGTCAATATCTAACACGGACACTCTATAGATGTCAGTTGCAGTCTATCGTTGCTGTCGTCCTTTGCCACCATGGAAATCAATTCCCCCGTACCATATCGCGTACGACTGAATTGAGGGGCTATTGTAGTATGCCGAAATATGCAACCATGGGCCATACAACAATGGGCCTTCGGCCCACGATCTACTCGACAGTAGGGCCTTCAGCCCACTATCATGCTTTATGCCCGACGCAAGTTGGGTTCGGCCCATGCTCAAGATTATTTGTACTCGGTGTCTGGGCCGAACGATCAGTGTTAGCACTCGTCGTTCGGCGCCTCGTGTTCGGCTCGAACTACATCTTTGGCATCTATATTCGGTGAACATGTGCACGGCACCACTACGTGGGTACGTGCTCCCTGTAGGTCGGATCAACGTGGGTAAAGTAGTACAGACGTGTTCCCTCCAATCCGCATGGATGTGGGGCACGTGGCGACGCCTCCGTGATTTCCGAACCACGACCCGCTTTCTTGGCTGAAGATACCGCTAAAAGGTTGGATTCCTATTCTATAAATACTCCAAGGGCATTCCTACTACAGGTACATGTACGCTCGCGCTAGAACTATACTTTCAAGTTGCTTCTATTCTTCCTAAAGAGCTAACTTGATCGTCTAAATTGGATTCCAGACTCCACAGTCTCTTATATGCTCCTAACCTTGTAACTTCTTTATCAATACCTTTTTTTTCTTTTGCCGATAAAAAAAGAAAAAGAAAAAAAAAAACAGCCGGCAGTATCTATGGCTAAATGCTGTGAGTAAGATCTCTCATGCTCAATTGTCAGATCTTGATTCATTTCCTTGGCTCTTGTTTTCTATCCAATTTTGTACTGTTGTTAGTTAGATACAGGTTGATCTGACAATGTTTGAAGAATGGCAAATCACCCAATTGGGATTCTTGCTTATTTTTCCTCTAGGGAGACCACATGATGATTCTGCTACGATTATATGGGCAGGCCATAATCTAGTAACTATTACATGACAAGAATTTGTTAGTTAATGGGTTATCTGTCTCTGTTCGAGGACCACAAGGCGATGGCCACTATTGTTGTTGCAAGATCCAGCTCAAGCCATGGCTTTTTTTAGAGGAAAGAAGGGTTGAAGCAATTTAATGTGGACGGTGACACTACTGGTGTAGTTTGGGACTTAAAACCTGCAAAGTCAATGGGGGAAACGAAGCCAAAATCAAATTACTATGTCGCCATTGTAGTTATCCATGTGAAGCACCTTCAATGGAAGTTTAGGGGAAATGAACTGATATATATTGATAAAGTTAGAATCGAGGTGTGTTGGGATGTCCATAGCTGCCTCTTTACTCCTGGATTAAGGCATGCACTTTTCCTATTTAAGCCGTTATCGCCTTTATCATTACTTTTTATATTGACTCAGTTGTCACCACTGATTCAGGCAAAATATACACAATCAGAAGATTTGTATAATACTGGTAAGTCATATGGTATATGCTTGGAATGTTGATTGAATTCAATCAGTGTTCCATACACTTGAATAGAGTGATCATTCCTTGGAAATGCTCGTTTCAAATTTCTAGTTTGCCGAGAAACAAAAGAATTTATTGTTAAACCCATATTAAATGTGACCCATTAGCCTACACCTCTTTGAGCATTCCTTGTTGCACTTGGACTCCACATATTAGATAAAGCCAATACAAGATAAGGTTCATCAAAAACTAATTATTATTTATGGAAAAATATATTTGTGGATAATTAATTAAGAGACCTTGATGGATTAGGTTTCTGATAATGTATATCTCTAAGCCCTCTTCTCTCCTCTATAAAAAAAGAATACCCAACCCCTTGTGAGTATCAATTTCCATCAATAAAAGATTACTGGGTTATTCATAAGAGTT